>VXBO01010997.1:1237155-1324568 GCA_013400135.1 Rhinoptilus africanus | reverse complement strand
GGCGGCGGCGCCCCGGGCAGGGCGGGCGGCCCTGACTCACCGGCGGGAGCGGGGCCCCGGACTCCCAAGCGCCTGCGAAATTGCCTCTTTTTTTCACCTCTTGGCCTCAAAATGTGGCTAAACCCAGCCTTATCTTTATTCATTTTCCCTTCCCGTTTAGCTGGAGGTGGAAATGATAGGCGTTAGCATGAGAAAAAGTAAGAAAACGCGAATTAAATGCAGCGAGATTCGTTTCGATAGCGCGGCTTTCCACAGCCGCCAGCTGGAAATACGCCCTTTTCAGGCAAAAACCCTATTTATTCAGGAGTGTTCACAAGGTTTGAGGCCGTATATTTAACGTGCTTAATTGTACGCTAAGAGATGACTTGATCCCATCTGCTGCTGCTGCCTTTAACAGCATCCAGTATGTGAGCAGTGAAACTATTTGCACCCAGCAGAAGTGTTTCCAAAACTGTGATTACTTCACCGTCATTTCAGCCAGCGCTGCCGGGGGGGGAGACAAACAGCATCTCCCGGTGGCCCCCGCTCAGGGAGTCAAAGGCAGGCTTGGGTTTCTGAGGCTGTGAGATACCCACAAGGAGATCATGCTTTTTGCCCCTCCGTTGGGAGAATTACAGAGGGCCTGATTTAGGAAAGCTGTGGTGGGTCACACGCCTTTGTTATTCGCATTTCTTTAAATCAGTGATGTCAAAAATGCTTGCTTTTGAAATGTGGACAACTCAAAATTTCATTTTATAATTCATCCTAATCCAGTTTGATGGCGTCACCAAGACATTTTACCACTGGGAGAAAGACTAAAGGTATCTGGAAATGCCCCCGTAGGAAAGAGAAATGAACGACATGACAAAGGCAGCGTTGTCCTTCCCCAGCTAGACACAACACTGGTCTGTCCTCCAGATGGGGATTTCAGCTGGGACATCTGCGCACGCAGACCCCGGCAGCCCCAACAAGCGCCTGCCTGTGAAGAGTGTGCGCACCCCACTTAAGGCAGTGTTTACAGCTGAACCCTCCCTCAGGAGCTTTCTGCCTGGGGCAGGGGGGCAGAGAGGAGCACCGTGCCCGGGGCTTGTGTCGCAGCTTTGAACAAGAATTTTAGAAGCAGCAGAGGATGTGTTTCACATCCTGGTATGACGGAAGGCCTAAAAACATACTCGTCTGCATGAAACACGGCAACTTTGCATCACTTGTTGTTATAACATACCCATTTAAAAATATTAGAAGGCCACTAACTTTTGGCTTGGGTATAATTATCCAGGATGTCAAGTGCAGAATGAGGAAGAGCAGAGGAGATCCCGAGGACACATCCCCAGGTCTCTCTGAGGGTAATGAAAGCAGAGAGCACTCTGCACCTTGCACCGCTGGTGCAAGATGTATTTCGCTTGTTATTAATACTTTGGTAATTGCATACCAAGGGAACAGTGGTTTAAATTATTGCAAAAGCTGTCATTGAGTGGCCTCATTATTTAAAAACACTGGTTTGTGTCTGTGCCTCCTGCATAGATTGTTATGCAGGAAAACACAGTCGTATTTCTGGTTTTTAACTCGTCCTAGTAAACAGTGTTTCTGTTTCCTCCTCCAGCATATGTGGGGCAATGGGACAAGGCGTAACAGATAATACCCACTTCCAGAGAGCAAAGTAATTATGCTTTGTTATTTGTTCCATTTAATGAAACCCGTTGATAAAAAAAAAAACACCAAAACACAAACACCACCAAACCACTCTACCAACTACAGGACCATTTGTAACATCTTTGAAGTAATTACATGTATGCATACCCACGGCTTGATTCTCTTGCTCAACTGTGGTTTTTTCCTTTAATGAAGCTATCTATCCTTACTATTTTTATTTGCAGTCACTGAATCTAAATTCTTTTTTACGCCATTACAATAACTCCACCAGTTTTACTGGACTAATTTATGACTTAAATTGGTGCAAAAGAGGAACCAAACCGTTCTGTCCCTCAAGTTTTCATTTGTAGCAAAGGATGTCAGAGAAGCAAAGCAAATGACAGACTCATTATCGTGTGCCCTGTTACCACAACACAAGAACCCCACAAGCCTTGCAGCCACTTGGCAAAGCGTATACGCTATTGTCAGCCCAGCAATGATACGGCGTATTACCTGTTCAGGGGAAATGTTTCATCAGATTACTATTGCAACAGCTAAAAACATCCTTGAACAAATTTGTGATTAGCCATATGGTTTTATCCATGTTGTCTCTGCCACAGGAGGATACCAGGATTGGCAAATCCAGATTTACATCACTGTTTTTCTCTTCAGGTGATGCTAATCAAATCCTGTGTAATACTGAACACAGCACACTTTTTTTAAAAAGTCATACCAAATACAAGTTCTTATAATTTATTTTCTGCAGTATTTTTACATGAACATAAATACCACATCTGCTTTCTTAGACTGCAGATAACAAAACTGATTTGTCTTTATGATTAATATTCCCCTATGATGTCATCTCTGCCAGTAAGACTTAGCTCCTCAGAAGTCAAGTAACTCCAGTATCTAAACTCAGGATCATCTGAAAACATAACACTATGAGTTCTACAGCACAAATTCTATAATAACGGTGAGACTTTTGATTCATTACCACCTTATAATACCAGAAATATTTGTGGACACATTTTAAATACAAACTTTTTCAGACTAAAAGAAACAACCCCACGGGTGGTGTCCTTTGCCAACATCAGAAGTCAGTCTTCCATTCCAGTACTGGTTCCATATCACTTACAAAAATGGAATTTTCTCCTTTAGAAGATAAAGTTCTCTTAAATAGTAGTGGCAACATGCCTTGAAAACACTAAAGGTGACTATTTCTGCAGACACACCCTACTGAAGTGTTTATTTCCGTTTTGTGGAATATACAAATATTTGAATGCCCCAACCTGCATTTGACCACAGTGACTTTTTTTTGCATTAAAAAATAGTCTGTATATTCTTTATACTTACAAACCACAAAGACTTAAGCAGACAAAGGGAGGTGTAGTTGTTACAGAGCAAACAAGAACTGCGGATGATGTTGGTTCAGTTCCTGCTCTGCCATAAATTACGGAACCAGATTCTCATGTGATGGGGACATAGTAGATGACAATGATTTCATTCTGTTTACTACCTGTAAAACACAGTGAGCAGCAGAGACAGTGTGAGAGTGCATATATAAAAGAGTGAGAGATATCCGAGTAGTGTGGTGATCCTTACAGACCAGAGGAACATCTGAAATGGATGGATATATACCTAGTTTTCTCCATCACTAAAGGTGCCTCCAACACTAAAGATATCTACAATAGGAAAATACAATTTTTTTTAAAAAAAAAGCTCTCATTTAAATAAAAATCAATGCCCCAAATCACAAAACAGAAATACACTCAGGGGATTAGGAAATTACATTCCTATAACAAAAAATAGCCACGGTATACTTGGCATCTAAACTCTATGTTGAAACGTGCTTTTTAATTGTGACTCTGAATGAGAGTTGTCTTCTTTCATTAGGAAGCATCTGTCACAGGTAATGATAAACCCATGTCAGGACACGGATGCTCCTGAGCAGACAATAAAGCAAATGCTTAGCTATAGCAACAGTAGCTTGTAGTTTCAGCTACTGCTCAGATAAGGTCTAAATTAGGTCTTTTACTCTGTCACCTAAACAATTTGTTGAACATGTGTATCTGAGTTCTGCTAGAAGTATACTGTCCTCATTCATGTGCATACTGTCATCAACAGGACTAATAGCAATATGAATAAATACTACATTTCTGTTTATCTTATACACAATGTAATCATCTAATTACATGAAATGTCGTGTCAGATACTCTCCTTAAGGAAAACTGATTTAAATACAAAGTGCTTAAGACTGAATAGCGCTAAAGTATAACTGAATGCTACATAAAACCATATATTCTATTTCAAGTTACTTGTTTTTGTCAACATGAAAGGGAAAAAATATACCATTAAATTATTAGCAAAGCAGGGGGTTTTAGGGTCTAAATTAGAACACTGTAGCACCTCAATGTAATACTTTGGTTATAGAGGAGTTTAAGAAACCAAGCACCAAGAGAATGCATTGCCATGAATTATTATTATCATAGCAAATAGTTTAACATGAGGTTTTCTGGCAGGAGACAACTTAATCGTGAGCTGCAGTCTTGAAACAGTTCATGAAAGTTAAGATGAGCTGCAGACATATGTGACTCATACCATACATCACCCTATAAATACAGTACTTCATTTGATGAGAAAGCTATATTCTACTCAAATAAAACATTTCTTATTACCTTTGTCTCCTGTTCCCTGCCCCACAAGTTGTATACAACATTAGCACTTAATATCAATCATTCTTGTTTTGGAATAGTTATGTACCAGTTGTGCATATAATTATTTGTAATAAAAGTTATTGTTATCTCTTACAAGAGTTTATATATTGTTATTGAAGGGATTCTATTTAGTCATTTCTTGTCATAAGATACGATTGTTGCTGAATTATATTATCCCACATTCAGTAGGAAGTTGTTTCCGTCTGTGTAATAGGATAAATCAAATTTTACTCAGTGTCAAACTTCAGGTCTTTCTCTGGTATAAACATTCCATGCAGGTCCAGATGCATTTCTACATCTACTGTGGCTCGGCCCAATTCTTTGAATGTTTTAGCATCCAAGACAAGTAGGAAGGGTGCTTCCTTTGGATCAGACATCACAACACAGGTCAAAACAATGCCTGTAACGTACAAATGAAGAATTAGAAGCACATACTAGTTACACCAAGCATAAAAGATAACACTGTCAGGAAACAATTCATGTTTCTTAAGAATTTCAGGACACAAATTAAAAAGTGTTAACTAGATCAAGAAGTCTGACTGAGAGTCCTAAAGAACTAATGAATGCTTCTCTTCTGTGCTTTTTTCTGCTCTGCCTGCAGTTCATTGGGAAGGAGAAAAGCAAACCAACACCAAATAGTGTGCCTGCCAGTTTTGGGACTCATCCTTTCAGCTATTTGCCATTTGCCTTTGTGAGGAGTCACCCGAGAACAGAACTGGATCGAGATTACAGGGATACTTGCAGTGCCACTTCATGTTCTCATCTGTAACAATACTGACTTGCCACAGCTTCAGCTGCTCCAGACTATTGATAAACCCAGCTCCGAGTGGCTCGGCTCTCTGTAAAGTCCTAAGCATTGGTTTTATTGTTTATGGCAACCTTGGGACATCACACAAGCTGATTTTGGTCTGCTGTTGCTTTGGTTTTTGTCTGCAGGAGTAAAATGGCTGGTGCTAATTTTAATCTCACAGTGGAAGCATCAGCCCAGCTTTCTTGACTAAGAACAATGAGATTTGTAAGATTTAATGCAAAACTCATATAACCCCAGCTTTCAAAGTGTTATTTTACCATCATCCTCTTCTCTTGCATCAGGGCTGGGAACGAAAATGGGCTCAGATGGCCAGCAATGGTCCTCTCCCCAGTGGAGCATTTCCTTTGTCTGGACATTAAATTTTGCAATCTAAATTGTTGTGACCAGAAAAGAAAAATGTCAGTGACCCAGACAGTGGTTTATTCCAAAGGTAAAACATGAACAGGCTGCTGGCATGGGGGACCGATGCTAAGAGCTAGAGAGCAACAAAGCATGTGTCATCACAAGAAGGATTACACACCTGGAAAATGTTAAACTCTGGTGTCATATTTAGTGGCTGCATAATCACACAATGTTCTTTTAATTTTGTTTCATTAGAAACCAATTGCATCTTTTATGGTCTTTAAGAACTTTAAAAAATAATAACAGATTGTGAGAGAACCCTCCCTATAAATAATACCCTCGCTATACAGAGGAAAAGTCCTAGGCCCAGAGCATTTAAGTGACTTGCACCAAATCATGGTGATTCTGTAGTAAAGCAGGCAACAGGATTTAAACCTTCCATTTTCTAAGCCGGTGAATTATTTTCCTTTTATTGTGACCTCAGTATTTCTCAAGGCCTTCTGTTGTTAAGTAGGGTATATATGCCAGAACAAAGGCTATCAATAGTGATGTGCAAAGATGAAACCAATGGGTCAAGAATTCCACACAGATACTGGTATTAACTGAAGGAACAGTATAGATTTTCATCTCATTAATGGGTCCAGTGCCTGACCAAACCAAACGCCAATGAGGATGCCTGGTATTTTCAGCTTGATTCTATTAAAGCCTTTTCTCTACCCACACAGATGCAGTTATATTTTTTCCCTTTTGACTTTTAGTTTAAAAATATATTTATACAAAAATGAAAGCATTGAGATTACCGGAGCAAGAATTTGGAAGAATTCTCCCTTCTAACCAAGATGCCAGCAATTTCGCTGACAGACATTACCTAAGGATTATATATGGTGGTTGTTGCGCCTGCATTCATTAAAGAGCAACTGATGTGAAACAAAAAATCTTCTATCAGCATTTTTATTATATTTAAGTCAAGCAAGGATTATCTACAATGGGAATCACAAACTTGCAAATTTGTTTGAGCTACTGTCAGATGTGCTGCAATAAATTTTCTTGCATCATGCAGAAATTCAGCTTTATTTTGTAATCAGTTGTGGCAATTATATACAAGAACCAACAGCGAACTCAATTTGCTCTGCCTTATAGTCACAGAACAAGAATTATAAAGAATGAGTTTCTCAGTATAACACTCTTACCTTCAACTATTAATAATTTTCATCTTAATATGAAGATATATTGTTTCCATATTTTGGCCCAGTGAGGCTGTTTTAATCATACAAGTAAGCTGACAATATATGTCCAACGTTTCATCTCCCTGCTTTCAAGTGCTGAAGTTTATGAACATGGTACCCAAGCTTTAACTTGATGTTTTAAAAAAAAAAAAATCCACTTTCTGGGCTCAGGATCACATGCTTTGAATTTGCATGTCTGAATGCATATTAGGCTATATTTGGGGCCAAACTAGAAAAATATGGTCTACTTACAACTGCTTAAATTCAATTTGTGTCTTATAAATGCAGTTCCTGACTCTGTAAATGTTAGTTATACCTTTGTAGGAACTGGACTCCACTGTACTTCTGTTGCAAAGACGTACTTGTATTTTTTGCCATTATAGTCGTAGTTGATGCGAGGCAGTTCTATCCCTGGGTAGAATAAAGTTCAAGACTTAGTAATAAGAGAAGAAAAATAACCAAAATGTACATTTACATCTGCCAGTCTTCAGGAAGTTTGGCTCTGTGAAAAACCTTGACAGTCTGTAGAACAGGTTGCATACATTTTGTATTACTTAATTTCTAAAAAGCTGAAGATGAACATTTTACTGGAACTTGTGAGGGTTTGGGGTCTTTTTTGTTGTTGGGGTTTTTTTTTTCATAAATACATGAGATGTGAACATCTGAGATATAACTGGAGGCTACCATTCTAAGAAATTACTTTCACTTCAGGTAAATATATACTCTTTATATATTCCTGTTATTACACCCTGAAAAAATGTTACTTTCAAAGGCAATCTTCATAAAATACAGCAATAAATCAAGTTATATTTATAACAGACCTATTTAACTAAACTTACTCTTGTAACAGGTAGATTTGCAAGCTATATTAATAGTTGTAAGATCAGACTTGGGATCCTATACGAATATAAAACTGATGGAACTTCAGACATTTAAAGGATTTCACTCTTAATAATGATATATCTGAGACATTCAGGGTCATATATTACTGGATAGACCCAGAGGAGGGAAGTAAAGAAGAGAAAGACTTTGTCAATACCTACACTAAACATATTAATTAAAAGTTTAATTCTCTTAGCTTTATAAAGATCTTACATATATGAACAGGTATTGGGCATTATTAGAATGGACTTATGTGCGTGTAAGAGAACATATTTGAGATTTGTATAATGGATGTATCTCACCTTCACATAGTATCTCAGGTTGGCAATAGATGCTGCCGTCTTTCTCTTTTACAGCAGTTGCAGTAGATGGAAGCGTGACTAAATTAGAACCTACTTCAGCATCCTGAAAGAGACATTTGCTGAAAAAGTAACATGTCTCTAAGAATATGCTTCTAATTTATATCTTTCATCAGGTTTGATATTAATATAAACAACTTGGGGATTAAGCAAATAATCCAGCTTCAAGAAGAAATTCCTTATTATCCTTGCAACATTAGATTCTGACCTTTTCATTATAAATCATGTTATACTCAGAGGATTTTAATATATCATAGAGTAATCATTTTGAATCACACCAAGCCTTTAGAAAGGTTTAGACAGACATGGCTATGTTCCAGAAGCACAATAAATGGATTACATAGTTTTCGAATTTAATTAACGAAGATGGGTTTCAAGGAATTAGGTATCAAATTCCCACTGAAAGTCGCCAAGGTTAGGGTTTTTGCACCTGCTATGAATCAAGTGCAAAAATAGGTGTAATGTACTCTTGTTTTTAATATGTTATTGCTGAATTCTTAAGATTGCACCGTAGTTTGGATAGCCGGTGTGATCCAACCCATCCTTTGTCATTGCTGCATAACTGTTTCTGACACATGAACAAAGCAGCAAGATTCTCAGATGCACAAAGAAAAAGTATTATCCATTCCAAATGTATCAGGCACAAACTTGCCCAAGTTGCTGGGCAGTATAAAATCTTCCTTGCAAACAATGATGTAAAATGATGTTTTAAATTAAGATAAAATCTTTCCTCTTCCTGGTAAATCTCACACTTAAATGAAATATTCTTGCAACAGTTTGGACCATGCGTATATTATACATAGGCTTCCAGTGAAGTGGAAGAAATGGATTGTGCAAAACCTCATTCATCCCTTCCAGTCAACAACCAAGTTCATATATCTGCTCATATTTGATAGCATCTCACAAATAATCTCACTGGTAAAGAAATTATGTATGCTCAATAACCCTGTTCTCCATAAAGGACGGTATTAGAATCTAGATCCATGTAATTGTATGTCCAGATGCTCATTGTCATTTCTCACAATCCATGCACAAAACAAAACTCCTGCACGCTTCCTGTATCTGTTATTTTTAAAGAATCAGAAATTTGCACATAACGGCTGGAAACTAATAATTCACCCATTATTCACACTGATGTATTCTAAATCCCTGATTAAAGTACAGATCAAAAAGGTCGTCTTCTTTCTACCTTGTCATACTGCAGAGGAACAACAAATCGCTTGCAGGTTGGTATGGAGGTAAGCTTGTTGTTCTCTTCAAAGTCTTCAGTCAGGTTTCTTAAATAGAACATATCATATAAGCTGTTGTCTGTATAGGCAATAATATCAAAAATAATGTGTCCATCCTCTTCATAAGCATTTATATGGTGAAAAAGCACCATAGCATCGGTATAGAACTTGGTGGATACTTCTTTTTTAGTCTTCTTGTCTACAAAGTGAAACCAAGTCTGAAAGATAGGAAATGTTATTTAAAAGTGTTAATGATCAGCAAATAGTTATTTAGGAAGCCACTTTCTAATTGTAGCCTTCAACATTCTTGTGTATTGTCTGTTCCTACTGAACCATATTAAGAATTCAGGATTTGCTGCCAGGAGACAAAGGTTCCAACCTGAAGACCAAAAAAATGCAGGAGTAAAATGAATGTGGAAATGCTTTAAACTCATTTTACTGATGCAAATCACTGCTTGCTGAGGACTGAAGTTTTCTGGTAAAACCCTGAAAATCCCCTGCTCTATTTTAAAGTTAAATAAATCTGCCTTCGTTCAAGTCTCTCTGCAGTGCTCTGCCCTGGTGCCCTCTACCCCAGCATGTCATACTCATTGATGGCCAGAGCACGTGGAAATAAGGTCCTCAGAAAACAAATTTTTCCTCAGTTGCCACAGTGAAAGACTCTCCTTTTGCTGGATGCAGGCTTTTCCACCAGTCTGGCTCCACAGCATGCAATGGATCTACAGCAGATCTCAGCCATGATAGATAGTATTTTGTTTGGACCAGGAGCAACTGTGTGTGTCTGGGATGCTACTGCGGTTTTGAATTTCTCTGCTGGCACACAGTATTTCTAGCAATGCCAAACTGTCCTCTTTCTCAAGCACTTCAGCATCAGATATTTATTTGTGAAATTTCTGGATACAGGAGATAGCATCACAAAAATACAGCTTCTAAAAAAAAATGTGCAACACGAAAGTCAGGGGTTGAAGAAAAATGAGGGCTTACTGAAATTAATGAACCAAATGAAAAACAGAACAGCGTGGGAGAGGTTACTGGCCTAGGTGACTCCATTACTCAGCATTAGGAAAAATACCTTCTCTTCCTTATTATAGGCAAGGCAGGAAGCCCAGTTCACACCTCGGATGTAAGCAGTTGCCATTTTGACAATATCCAGTTTGAATGGCTGCTCTATGAAGACAATGTAATTTTCTGTGATTCCAAAGCTATGGTAGTAGCTTGGGTGGAGCAGGGAGCGAGAAGGGATGGAGCACACCACTTCCAGATTTTTAAAACAAGAGTTCTTCTTTTCTTTTTTTGAACCTAAATGATAAAAAATACAATTATATTTATAATGAATTCCAATCCAATGTTGTGCTTGGATTTCTCCCATGTATGAAGTAGGAAAGAACAGGTTCCTCTCAGTTTTATTTCCATTTTCCTGTTAAGAAAATGGTTCATTTCCTCCAGCAGAATTAACATAGAAATTTGCATGTGAGTCAAGCAACACAGTATTATCACAATGCTGGATCCATTTAGACAGAGCCCCCCTCATCTTAGTTTTTGATTCCACCAGCTACTGTCTTCAGAAGTTCCAGCAGAGAGGAGAAAGGCGTTCAATTAAATTGCCAGCTTTACAAGGGGATTCAAATGCCCCCATGTTTTTGAGTTTCTGAGGAGACGTTCCTTTTTGATCTACACTGACTTTGTTTGAGCCCCAGCTAGAAATTACAACCTTCTCTTTCAGCCGTGGAAAGCCTCTTGAATGTTCAACCCAAGAGGGCAGACGTCACGTTAGAAGCTGATTTTAAAGAACACCACACAAAAAAAGGATTGTCTTGAAGGAAAAAGAGCAAGTGATTTGGTCTTTGAACAAAGGATGGTATTACAGCAAAGCCTTGTGCAGTCCAGGTTAGAGAGGAATTAACTCCGTATTAGGTATTATTTGGTATTCTGCTTCCCTATAATCACAATATCAGCATTTTAGGAGCATTTTCCTTTATGAAGAAAATTTAAATTTACAACTTCGAATTACATATACTGCCCTATAGAAAAAATTGTTTTCCCTCTGCACATCACCATACAGGGAATGGAAATTCTCCTAAAAGACTTAGTTCACTCTAGTACAGTCAAAGCAGAATTATTCTACAAACAAATTCTTCTACAAGCAATTTTCTTCATACTGAAATACCCTGTTTACACAGTATTCATGATGAATCTTAGTAATAGCACATGTCCAGACAGGATAAGCAGTTAACACTAAGTTCACAGTAAGTTTAAATTAGGAAAATGAACACCATCAGTTTCTAGAAGAGCTTTATCACCACCCATTAACCTCAGAAGAAAATAAATTGCTAACAATTTTCTAGAAAATACCGATAAAGGACATATCTTACCTGGCACAGAGGGAGGAATCTTAAATAGAATGTATTTTGTCTTCCCTTTATCAACTATTGAAGTACCCATGTTCAGAACATTTCCAGCACTGTCATAGTGCGGGTGAGAAGTCGCCACATTTACAGCCACATATTTGTTGTAGTCAACCTGGAAAATGATACAATAGGAGATTTTAGAGATGTATAAAAGAATTAAAATTGATCTCAACTAACATTGCAAATCGACTAGTTTTTTAGCACGGGGAGCCTTTTATTGGTAATCCATTTTCAAAAGGCCTTGAAATTTGAACAATTAAGACAAATGACTTATGTAGGTACTCTAATGATTTCCTAAATCAAGGCTAAAACAAGCTACATAATCTGCAAATGCCCTTTTCATCCTGACAGCAGTTTATTTAATAGGGCTATGAGTCTAGCAATCTTTGGAGCAAAAAGATTCCTTTTTGATTTAAAGCTTGGAAATTGTATTCAAACTTTACTGCATGCTAGAAAGAACTCATTGCATATTTCAATATATCAAGATTTCATTTTAGTAATTAAGTAATATCTTGCATCAGGTACTTGAAAAGTAGTCATATAACTGACCTACTGAATTGTTAATTATGTAAATCACTTGATAACTACGGATGCATAATAATGGAAATCATCCAAAACAACCACGCCATAAGCATATGTGGTATTATTCCTGCAACCTTGCTAGAGTATGTACAAGTGAAATTGCCCAAAGCCCAGCTTTTCTCAAACTACCTAGCATTTCATTTTGAACTCATGAGTTCTTAGAAGATCTGGTATCTTCACAATTTTGCTTAACCATGATTTTAAAAGTAAGGGAATAGCAGAAGAAGAAAAGTATCTTTCCAGTTTTGTGTTAAAGGATCCTTATGAGTCAGCCTGAAACTTTATTCATCAGCAGATGAGGAACCAGAATGACAGTCAGTCATATATACCTTGTCTAATGTCTCCAGAGTTTGCGGGTTAATTTTTCTGATGAAGTTAGTTTCACTGGTAGCATAAAAATCATCCCCAGTTCTCATAATGTTGATCAGGCAGTTGTCTGTGAACTGAGGAATGGTGTGAGACAAATAGGAGAATGCCCTGTACAGAAGGAAATTCCGTATCAGTTCATTAGAGCAGCAGAAGCTGTACTAGCTTTTACCCATGCCAAGCAGAAGTCACCCGAGCAGCAGGGTCACGGAGCTGCGTCTGGCTCTCCCTGGCTGTGCCCTCTTCTGGAAGCTCCCACATGCTCTCCTGTGCATACCTCCTGAGAACGTGGCCTAACAGAGTCTGCTTAAAAGCTGATACCTTTCTCATAGTGAACCTTCTTAAAATAGATATATTCATGTAATCCCTGATGGAATATATTTGTTCCTGGTGTTATCCCATATCACAGTTATGATTTCAAAGAAGATCCAACTTCGTATGTGGGCTTGACAGTTTTCCTTATCACTGTAGGATTTTATCATGCTCACTTGAAACCAAGACAAAGTTGCTTATATCCCTTTTGAACTTAAAATGCCAGCATGACCCTATTACTGCTGGAAGAGGGAAGAAAAGCATCTTATCTCAGGGTAACAACTTACAAATATCAACTATTTTGCAACAACTATCCATGCACGTGCTCTTACCAAACAGCAAATTCAAGGTCATTAGAGGTAGTTCAGCCAGCAAGAAGAGATGAGTAAGCTACTTGCATTTGTCAGGGAACCTCCACAGCCAATTTTACAAGATAGTTGACAACAAGACAGCTTACGCCTTGCCTCTCATATACAGCCTATCATCCTTTCTAACGGTACGAAAGCAGCTATTGCAATCATCCCAAATGCTTCTGATTTTGAACATAAGATTAGTGCAGGCCGACGGGTGCAATTCTTCAAAGCACTGCACGTGGCTCAAGAAACAATTGAAATTTTTCATCACATTCTCTTTTTTTGGTAAAAATGGTCTCTAATCCAGAAGTTATTCTGATTCTTTTTTTTTTCAGTTATTGATGCTTTTCTTCTTCTCATTGAATGAACTTTTCATAAATTCATTCACCATCTCTTAATCTTTTCCTTTCTTACTGCTTCTCCCATTACAGGGTATCATTTTTATAAAATTCTGTGAAACACTTGAAAAACACTTGTTTTTTCAAAATTACAACAAAATCTACTTGCAATAGTGAATAAACCAGCTGATATTGCTGATAAAATTAAATTAAAATATTTGCCTTAGGATAACCCATGGAGTGTATGGTGCTGGATGCATCTCTTGGCCTTGTCAGTATTTGGAAACTGTAAATTTACAAAACAAATTTCCTATTTGTAAATACCTGTCAAAGGTAAACAGAAAGACACTTGAGTTGGAGAGAGAAGTAGATAGAAGAATCTTACTGGAAAAAAGCATTGCTTACTTGGCAAATATGTTTTTGCATGGATCTGGATAAGCCATAGTCCCAAACTCAGACACCACGATTCGATTTGCTTCTATATTGCAGTTGTATGTGTCGCTTCGGAGATACTTACTTCTGTAGTAAACTTCACCTGACAAAGGCCAAACAGGTTTCAATCACATTTCATACTGAGTTCTTTAGAAAATTAGGTAAAGTCAGAGAAAGAGTTTCTCAAGCAGCTGTCCTTTAGCTAAGAAAAGTTTGCCTCTCGTATGAAGAAAGGCTGAGGGATTTGGGTCTCTTTAGTCTAGAAAAAAGACGGCTGAGGGGGGACCTTATCAATGCTTATAAATACTTAAAGGGCGGGTGTCAGGAGGATGGGGCCAGGCTCTTTTCAGTGGTGCCCAGTGACAGGACAAGAGGTAACGGGCACAAACCTGAGTATAGGAAGTTCCACCTAAACACGAGGAGGAACTTCTTTCCCTTGAGGGTGGCAGAGCCCTGGCCCAGGCTGCCCAGGGAGGTGGTGGAGTCTCCGTCTCTGGAGACATTCAAAACCCACCTGGACACGTTCCTGTGCCCCCTGCTCTGGGTGACCCTGCTCTGGCAGGGGCTTGGACTAGATGATCTCCAGAGGGCCCTGCCAACCCTACCATTCTGTGATTCTGTGAAACCGACAATGCCCCTTACTCCCTATTTTGGAAGGCATTTTCAGCTCTCTAAGGAACCTGGGACTGTTCTTGTGGCTGCTGAGTCTGGTTAAAATTTGTCTATCTTCCTTGACTCACAACGCATTTGGACAATTCTGTGGGACAGGGGAGAGGAAAGGAGGGAATCAGATAAAGTATTCCAGTAAACCAGAAAATGTAAATGTAAAAATTATTAACGTCAGTGTGTGGGTGGTGATAAATCTCTCCTGTATTGACAAAATTTAATTATGAGAGAGCAATAAATTGCTTGAAAGAATCAATGTCTATCTTAAACAATTTAATGGACTACTATACTTGAACTAACTGAGCTCTGGTTGCTTTAGGTGAGTAAAACATACTAGCAGCTTAAGAAATACTGATCATTTCTTTATTGGTTATTTTGTTAAGGATGTAGAGCTGGACAAGCAAGGAGTTCCTGCAGTTGCATTAATGCTTCCAATCACAGAAATGGAAACTACAAAGTGAACACTAGAAATGGAGGATGACAGGAATAAAACCCAGTTCTTCTACAGATACCTATTTTTTGCAGCAAGAATCTAGGTGTAAAACATCCTGCCTCACGTGGTAAAACAGCTGAACTGATAAACAGTGCTTTAACTGAAAAAAAAAAATGTTTTGGATAGAGAAGCTGCCTGTTTTCCCTCCACATGGGTAACAAGTCGGAGGACTGCTTCTAGAGGTGTCAAGTATAACCTTACGGTTCGATAGCTGAAGTGACACAGTGGCCCACTTTCTCTCCTGGCAGCTGTTATACCTGCAACCAAGTCCCAAAAGGGGAATGACAGTCTTCCCTGGAACTAGGTTGTTCATCCACAACAGAAAAACCTCTGGATACTACAGTACTTTTGGCTGATCCAGTTTGAACCAATAGAGGTCTTCTTGCTCTGGGTGGATGGCAAAGGCTGCCCTGCAGTGACCTGCTCCGAGCTGGTTGCAGGCTATCCTGCAGCACAGAGGACATTTAACTTTGGCACTCCAGAAAAAAAGGACAACAAAATCTATTTCTGCTAATAGCCCTGCAGAGATCCTCCTCCTGCTGCTGTGGAGAGTGAGGTCACCACACATGCCGCTGTGCAGACAAAACCCGCAACGTTCTAACACTACTCAAACTCAAACCAGAATTAGCAACCAAGATTTGGATTCTTAAGCTTTTTTTTAATCTGATGTGCAACAACTTACCATTTTTAAATGTAAAGCTATGCAGCAGAGCCAAGCCATCAAACCAGTGGTTATACTTAGTGTCCCCTATTGTGTGCATCCCTGGGCCATTTCGGAGAAGTATCCCTTGCAACCAAGTGGGCAACTGACCTAGAAACAAAAAAGGAGATACCAGCATCCATTCATTCAGGTGAGCGGCACGTACAGGACAATCTTCCTTAGTGCATAGGCTTCATACAGGCAGACAGACTATGGGTGTAAGTAAAGATTTGTAATAGCATATAATTATATTGAAGTTTCGGTTAACAAACATATGAGCTGCTTAAAAATGTGGCGCTAGTAATATTCTGCATGAATATTGCTAGATAATACTACTATAAAATGAGATTGGTGGAATGTAATTTGCTAAATATCAGGAATTAAATAAAGCTGGACCTTTCTTTCCCACACTCAGATTTAAAGTGATACATTTAAACCCTTTTACTCATGCCAGGAAAAGCTAGAGCTTATCAGAAATAAAACATATTTTATAGGTTATATGACTTGAATTGGCCTTCAGTACATAATTTAAACTTCAGGCTAAATGAATTCCAGTAAAAGTTTCATTAATTAAATGACACAACATAATGTAGAGTGATTTTGGGAGTGCTTTTGTGACACTAGTCAGAATGTTGATGCTTGGAACACAAATAAAGGGTAGGCATATTATACTGAAAATGTATGAATACCATTGAGGTGTGAATATGAAGTGTTCCTCATAAAATCCCTGCGAGGAATAAATTACCTACCATTTGACACACAGAGTAACAATTAAAGAATGTCACTAGGGTTAAAGAGCTGAACAAAAGCATACCAGATATTAAACTAAAAGCTTCACTTGCTCCTTTGTGCATATGCCTCCTGAGGGAATATTTAAGATCACATACTGCTTTTCTACATAATTCCTGCACTGAGCATTGTCTCTGCCTAAAAAGCTATTCAGAACTTTTAATTCTTCTTATCATTTTGTGACCTCATGTTGAATATGCGGACACACTTTCTTATTAATACTCCCTTTACAACAGATAGAAATGTCCTCCCATGGAAATACTCAATGTTGTCAGTCGCAGAGAGATAACAATTGTTTTGCTATAAGAGTTTCTGAGATCCCAAAGGGACTTTGGGCACTTCCTAATAGAATATTTCCCGAATTTTTACTTTTTTAGGTAAGGGAGACAAGGACATCTGCCACTTCTTCAAACAAATGACATTAAGGGCACAAGGAAAACCCACCCTAAATGCAAAGGAAGGATATGGAGTAAATGTCAGCTTTATCTAAAATGCATTCTCAGTCAGGCTAACCAACTAATGCTGTATGCCACAATTCTCACACAACTTCAATAGGGTTACAGTTCTGGAATACATGAGGAAGATAAAAAATTGCTAACACAATGGATGAACTTCATTATTATTATTATTATTATTATTATTATTATTATTACTACTACTACTATTATCATTATCATCATCATCATCATCATTATTATTATGGAAGAGCCTTGAAAACCAAACCTTACCTGCCTTTCTAATACAAGAAGTTTCAATGCAATAATTACAGTGGAAATAATGATACTTTTCTGTACCATGTGAGGACACAATAGCGACACAGTAAAATCTACAAATATTTGGAAATTTATTATCATAGCAACAGAGTCTCATACAATCACATGGCTATACAGTGTTTAGGAGAGCATGGTTTAAATTACAGCTGGCATTAGAATTATAGGGTCATACTTACAGTGTACATATTGAGTAACAAGGAGCCAAACTATTGGCAGAGTTCAGGGCTAGCAAAATATTTAAAGAGGTCAAGGTTTAGTTTTCTCTTTAGTTTTCGTAATTAGTAAATACTGAATCATCATTACTAATAAAGGAATACTTTGTATAGATAATTTTATTTACTTAAATACGCAGATCAAGTCTGATAAATGGTTTGTTTGTAAACAACTTCACATGTTTCCATAGTAAGTTTTTATCTTGAGCAAAATAAAATTGAAAGGCATAAACCCACTGCAAATTATAACAAAGGACTCTGACTTGAAACAACTTCTTTTCCAATTCAGCCACCAAACGGAACAACACCAAAGTCATGCAAGTTTTATTTGTCATCTTTTTAAGTGTTGGACTTGGGAAGTGACTTGAAAATTGGTATTGAACGCCTACCATGCCTTGGACTACATATTACAAAAAATGCAGCATATATTTACTAAATAGGGGTTCTCAGCAACAAACCTCTCCTGTAGCTGTAGGAAAAAACTCTTCTGTAAAGTAAAAAAAAAGCAGTAAAAAGAATAGATTTATCAATCATTTATCCCTAGAGAGCCACTTTCAATTACCTCTCTGAAGGATACTCCGCAGTTTTTACTGGATTAACTTCTGAACCCTCTTTTTAACGGTACACAGTGGGATCCGTTACTGCTGCTTTTCTGTTTAGAAATACTATTGTTGAAGAGTTCCAATTTTAGTGAGCCTCTCCAAGTGTGAGCAGACAGAGGGAGGGTAGGGAAGGGTTACAGAGAGGAGAAACTGAAAGCTTGAGTAAAGCCATGGCGGAGGGGGTGTCACCAGATTAAATCCCGGGACTTTGTCACTCACCACTGACTTCAGTGAATCCTGTTCAAACTGACGTTTTGGAAAAGCACACAGAAATGCACATAAAGTGAGAAAAATCACACAGTCAGAGCACAAATATTATCTGAGCTCAGTCCTTTAAACAAAATTCACTTAACGTTTCTCACTTTCTCAGTTTCCCTTTTCAGTGCTGTTTCGGGTAAACAAGTGTTTCAGTGTTTACATATTAGAAAACACCAAAGTAATCGCACATAATAGAGCAGATTTTCTTTCACTTACCTTTCACCTCAGCTTTTATGGGCTCTGGATGTTCTTCTTTATTTCTACCAAATATCATATCCATCTCTGTTTATCTTTAATAAGCACTTTCTGTGTCCTCTATCCAGCAGCTCCTGCAGCCGCACTGGTCCCCTCCTGTCTGGGCTAAGAACAGCGCTTTCCTGTTACATATAAAGATAAGGTCAAAGTGCGACGTGGGCTAGTGGCTGGTGGCTTATAGATTGACAATTTATAATAGCTGACCTTTAATCCCTACCACATACACTATAATTCTTACACATTCTCATTAAAATTAACTCTTTCACTGATTCAAAGGAGAAGAAAAACATAATTTGCCTGTTTGCTCCTTATGAACTTACCTGAAACAGCCAGGCACACCCAGGGAGACAGGTGGAATGAAGCTGAAATATCACTGTCAGCATTTCAGACAGAATTTTAGGCATTGCATAGGGGTGCTTGCCCCGGTGTTGGGTAGGGAGAGAAAAGAAATCTCTACCCTCTCTTCTGAATTCGGCTCTTCGGGAGGGATAAATATTTCAGAGCAAGGTGTCATCCTTTTCTTTCCATTCTGTGAAATTTAAACTGGGCTGTTCTATTAACAAAATATCATCATTGAACAGACATGTGCTGTATTTCTTTACATACAAGCTGTTCCAGAATGAAATTTCACATTTTTGAATCGAACATCTTTTCACAAATAATCACCATAACATATTCTCCTACATGTGACCTGAATCCACTCTGTGAAAGTATGGCAGGAGTCATTAAAAGTAAGGTGGGTTTTTAACTTCACGCTTTTGTTTCTAGATAAGGTACTTAACGAGTTCAATGCTGTTAATTTTAAAATCCTCTGGGAAAAGAATTATTTCAATATAAAGCATGTGATTGCAGAGCAAATCACAGGCTCCATTGAACATGAAGGATAAAAAGATTCTTTACACAATTACATGTTATGCAATTTCATATGAGGTTACCATAAAATCCTATTTTTTCATCTAAATCACCATTGTTCACAATATGTTTTAACATCACTTCATAAGGCTGACTAATCTTTTATAAACATATGTATTTATTTTATTTTATTTTATTTAAAACACAATTTGTGCTACACACAACTGCTCTGACACACGTGTTGTACACATGCATTGCGTCTCTCTTCCTAACCTGTTGTCTGTTGGATGGCCTGTCTTCACTTTGGGAGACCACCAAGGTAGCATGTCTTTCTCTCTGTTTGGAAGGCACTGAAAAAGGTGGTAAAAAAATAAGAGGCCAGATTAAAAAAAAAAAAAAAGACATAGGGGCTTTGTTGGAATCAGTAGTATTAATAAAGAAACAGCCAGATTGAACTAGAAGGCTGCAGGGGATAAAGGGTATCAAAGTCTACATACATACAGATATGCAGATATATATACACACATAAACATACACATACACTATATATGCATGTAAACGTATAGGTATACATGCAAATACGTGTGAGCGAGTGTGTGTGTGTTTGTATTGAGATGTAGACGTGTATAGACAAAGCCAAGTAAGGGATTTTTCATCAATGTTCAAGGCTGAAAAGGACCTGGCAAAAAAGCAAAGCCATCTCACTCTACTTCCACTAAGCCATGGGGACATTTTCTCTATCCATGATGTTCTGTTTTGCTTTAATATGTTCTCTTCAGCATGTCCCCAGCCATTTACATGGCCACAGCCCTTTATGCTGCAGTTTTAATTATCTGACCCATTAGTGGTCTAACCTGTAGCAGTACTAAGGAGATTTCCATACAGCAAGCAAGCAATAGAAAAGATTAATTCAAACCACTTTTGCCCTTCTTCACCATCACTGTTCATCTACATCATCCATTCACCCTTCATGACAACATTTTTGTTGTTACCAGCTCCTCACCTCAGGCAGATTTTCTTCACTGTATTTTTTCTGCTTTAAGCAATTGTGGTGAAGGCTACAAACTGTTTCTACTTGGGTTCTTTTTGCTTTCACTTCCCTCCAGTCTCCGAGTGCCTTGAGTTTCTCTCCTAAACTTAAAAAGGACCATGAAGACATCTTTGGAGCCCAGCATTGGTCTGGTTGTGGCCATGCAAGGCTGAGGATGACATTCAGAGTGTGATCTCTGTGCTCAATGGAAATAAAATTTCCCTAAAGAGAGGAGCTGGTTATCTAAATTTCTAGTATAACAATAATGTCACTGCCGTGTGTCTACCTTTGTACTTTTGGCTCACTTACACAAGAAGCAAATCATTGCCTTATAAATCAGAGAGATACCAATATTATTTCTTATCTCTATATTGAATTATACTTACTTAATTTACTTTAATCTCAACTTTCCTCTTATAAAACTCAAGTTCTAATTAAAGCCCATTAAAAAAGGTCAAATTAACTGAATATGGCTTTAAACTGTGCTAAGAACTTTCAACTATCAACTGTTATCTATTATTACCAAATAAAGACTCCAATAGTAAAACTGATACGAACTTAAAAAGTTGTTCTTGCTGAAGTCACCCTGATTGCTGTCTCACTGTACCAGAGATACAAGCCCTAATCTTTGTTAAATACCGTCTTATTGACATAATCTCATTTCAAAAGAACTGCAACCAGCATTATCTAGAAATACTTCTCTTGCACCGTCCAAGTATAATTGCAAATACAAACTACTAATACAGTTTTTCAAATTTAAATAACCATAGTTTCCATATATTATTCTGACAAGATTTTGTTTGGATCGAAACAGTTTTGATCAAATACTGTTTTAATCAGTATTGTTCGGATCAAATTAACTATTTTTGTGATAATTTCACTTTCTTGAGATTTTAAATTTTTGTGATATTTCGGTATTTTTTGTGGTAAACAAAAATACTCCTTTTACTACAGTCATATTTTTAATAGATATCACTAAAAATACTGATTTGTGCATTTAAATAAAAATATAATGTAACCTAGTATTAAAACCTTTCAAGTGCTGAGGCCCAGAATTGCTAGCCCCCCCATACTAGTATCCAACCAGACAGAGCCTGCCCATGGATCATAATGCCCAGGCATTTAAATGCCCAAACATTTAAACACTAGCCATTCAAACAAGTCAACAGCCACAGTACCCACATAAACTTCCTCACCGTAAGACTTTTATAACCTTATCTCCACCTTTCAGCATCCCAAGACTATTTACATGTTTTAATATTTAATATGCGATACAGTTCAGTAATGTGTGTTCAAGTGGGCAGAATGACAACATGAAGGTTGGCATTCACTTCCACGGCTGAAGGTGTAGAAAGGGTGTTACAGACATTTACAGTGACAGAAGTTACTGCTGCTACACACCGTCCTACCTTTTAGCCTACTGTACATCTTTGGGAGAACATAAAAGAAAAACTGAAAAGAACTGTTTTCTGGTTTTAGTCAGGTGGCATCTGAGTGTAGAGTGCTTAACACAAAAGCAGTGTTCCTGACCAGAGAGACTGCTGAACCTCCAGTCTTCTCATTATGGGGAGCGTGAAGCTGCTATCTTTGGTGCTGCGTATCTACTGATGAGAGACATTATTAATGAAAACAACTTCTAACACAGCTTTTTTCTGTCTGTTTTCATGTCCTATAAACTGAGAAATAGCTCACACCAAGCAGAAGAAAAATGTGTCACAAAATTAAATAAAACAAACACGAGGTGGAAGCTGAACTGCCCTAGAAATCTGGCCAGTCTTACTCTCATGGAAATCTGGACTGACTGCAGAGACCCCAGTGCAGGTGTAATGGCTGCAGATTCAGATTCAAGCAATTTTTTTTGGCCTCTGTGTCTGTGCGTGCTAGGAAAAGTTCAGTCCATTTCTATCTACCAGTTAATGTTTTACCCAAAGAGGGTACCTTTAATCCTTAGAGCAGTTCTCTTATTAAGATAATAAGGTAATGGCACATCTAATTGTGCCACTTAGTTGGTCATGATCGTAAGAACACATGAGGTGTCAGCAAATGCTTCAGATAGTTCTGCTACTTTCTATGTGAATTCAAGGCTGACCTTAGCAATCAATACCTCTAGCTTGATTAATGTTCTTATGGGGCACACTTACCTTCTTCCTCCCAATAGTCAATGTTCTGCTGTGGAAAGCAAAAAAACCCCATAGGAACTCGCTGGAAAAGAGGGAAGTATTGAGACATCAACTGTATGGCAGATGAGGAAAGTCACACTACAAGCCCAGAGGCAATACTATATTATTCCAAAGGGACAGTTCCTAGGAGAAGATCCTCAAGGACTTATCCAGGCAACAATTGTGCCAGAAGGTAACCATACACATCCTATAAACAGAAGTTATGTTCAACCCAGCAACTCCCGAATGTAGTCCTACTTATCTTTATCCTGACCCCATCATGCCAGGCATGAGCGTCTAATTATCGCACCCTGTAAAGATAAGAATTGTTTTCCCTGTTTTTCTAAACAAGATAACATCAAAAT
Organism: Rhinoptilus africanus; assembly: GCA_013400135.1. Taxonomy (NCBI): domain Eukaryota; kingdom Metazoa; phylum Chordata; class Aves; order Charadriiformes; family Glareolidae; genus Rhinoptilus; species Rhinoptilus africanus. Next base: position 1,301,452 of record VXBO01010997.1, on the reverse strand, counting down.
TGCAACTTGGCAGGACTCACTGGTAAGTTCACTGTGTTGCCACATGGAAAATCAGACCGCAGAGCAACAATAAAAACAAACCCTCTTGAGTCAGCAAATAACTGGGTCTCACTGTCAGGACAAGCAGCCCAGCAGAGCAGCAAGGAAGGAAGCGTGATTGTAAACCACTTTCTTAAACTAATTGGCAGATGGGCTTTTCTAAAGCCAGATAGGGGATGGAAGATGTAGATGTACCGAGGGGCTTTCCTCCATCCCATTCCAGACAGTCTGCTTAGTACTTCCTACCTATTTGGGTAATAATGAAACAGATCTTTTCAAGAGGCAGCTCTGCACGCTGTGCAAGTACATGGGACACACTAAAATGGACCACTCATGAGCTTGTCTCAAGTTTACCATAGCTGAAAATCATCTTTTTTCTACCTCAAAGCCATAGTAATATAACTCAATTTTCCATTTACATGATTATTCAGTTCATAGAACAGACATATATTTCTATTCCTGATAAAATCTATACACTGCATTCAGTAATATTCAGGAATGTAAAGATGGTAATGTCTTCCTATAGAGAGTAAATTTATTTGCTTTTGCTCAAGGCAAATGAGCAACAGCCAAAATGAACAGGGGTGTGATTTATTCCTTCCCATTGGCAACCCTTCACTTCCTTAACTCTTCGAATCTAGTACTTTCTGGCCTCTATTAAGGATCGTCAAGCTGTTCTGCTGTGCTGCGATGGCCTTTTCAGTCACAGGATGTTCTTAGGCTGTCACGATGCAGTTGTAATCTGCACTAGGGTACAAATCAGGACCACACTGAAGTCAGTGGCGGCACCATACCTCTCCTTGTCTACGCACCAAGCTCTCCAATCACCCCATGAAGTTCTGGAAGTGATCTGTCACAGGTCGGGGACAGCAAAGTTCAGAAATAGAAAAATCATGTGAATGAGCGTGTTCTCCTAATAGCAGTAGTTGGTCACAGAGAAATTTGCAGTTGGATTCGGGATGCCCTGAGCTGTAGAGCTATCAATTAGGTTGAACAAAAATTTGGGCTTGTATTTTTCAAAAATTGCAATCCAGTGCTTGGTGCCTAATTTGGGGCATGAAAGGCTGATTTGCAAAGGTGTCAAGGCAAGCCTACCACACCTACGTATGTTAGATAATCATTGTGCCTGCTCATCTCCTGTTCTGTAAGAATTTAGGCATATAAAGCTAAACTTTCCAAATGGCATATTATTTACATATGTAAGCTTAGATGAAAAAATAAAATTAATTACTGATTATGAGTATTTTGAGATTTGGCTACTGAAACTGAGCTGGTTTTAAGGGGTTCAATTTTTAGGAGTGGTGAACACCTCGAAGGTTCCCTTACAGAATCTCAGTGTAGGCCATCTGTTTTTAACACCTAGTAACTTTTTCAGCACTGTGAACAAAATACTCCTCATATTTCTTTCACCTCAACAGCTGCTACTCACAACACCACCAACAACAAATTAATAAACCTAGAAGGATCCATTTGAAAACCAGGAATAAATCATTCATCATGGCCTTTTGTGATGTTTTATATAGCGCAATGCTTTTCTGGAGAAACTTTCTCTTGATGGCCACCATCTGGTGTAACTCATAAGGGCAAGTTAGGACTCTCTAAGAGTTCCACAGGGCCCCCTAAAACATTTCTGAGAAAACTGAAAGACTTATTCCAAGAGATGCAAGAGAGTTCAGAAACAAAGGAGTTATTCATAGCTTTATCGCAGCTTGGAGTGAGGGTGTGAAAATATTGAGAAAGCTTTGTCACTAATTTCTGGTCAAAGCTTGCAAAACACAATTGCTTTGCAAGCCTTATTTGAGCTGGTGAATATGTTTCAGTTTAAGTCACTGGTACGTAACACGTGCTATAAGGGTGGTTGCTACATCAACCTTTTAGGCACACAGCTATAACTGAACAAGGATTGACAAGTCTTGGCTATACACAAAAGGCTCAAATTTCCTTAAAAACAATGCTTAGGTACAGTCTTTTTTTGTGTGTGTCTGCCCCAGTTCTTCAGAACTATGCAAAAGGCAAACAAAAAACCAGTAAGTGACTGAGTTTGGTGTATCCAAAATTTACATAGCTAACGTTATGCTTGACGCTTCCCTGAAGATCCTGGAGTGGCCTTACAATACCTGTTAGGGGTCAGTTACACTCCCATGGGCAGCCAGCAGAGAAGAACTTACTGTAATTGCCAGTCACCCCTTTGAGACAATGAGAGAGGCTTAATTAAGCACTTCTGTGACTCCCTATTGAAACATGCAAGATGAGATTACACAGCCAGGTGCACCATTTTTCCTCTTCCACACCAGCATATGTGACTAGTTAAGTAACTTCATAAACTATTTCAATTTAGCCAGCTACAAAAAGGCAAATAGCAAAAAAATTTAATAAAACTTTATACTGTGAAGCTTCCACGTGGACTGCTGGCATAAGAGAACTATTTTTAAAAAAAGTCTTTCTGTTGAGAAAAAATGCAAAAAGAATGTTTCCTACATTGGTAAATTTAAGGAGCACTGTTAATTTGAAATCAAGCCATTTTTCAGTTACAAGTGAAAAGCGCTTTCAGGAATTTTCTGTCTTCCTGAGGGCCCTAGTTGCTAATTTTGATGCTTTTTAAGCCGTATTTTGTTTTCTGTAAATGCTTTTCTCTTCCTTGTGGTAAACAGAATAAACTGACAGACTGCTCTACTGGCACTAAAATATATGAAGTCAACAAACTGCAAAAGAGGGAAACTGTCTTTCTCCCATTCCCCATCTGCTGCAGGCAGTTGAAGAGTTACTTATAGCAACCGTAGATTAGGAAAAAAATTCACACTGCTGGAGAAATTGCCAACAGTAGATTCACTTGGAGAGCTTGGCTTTATTTGTAGACATTTCCAAACATTATTTGTTCTTTTTTAGGGCCTGTTTCAGTATCTGTCAAAGCCAGAAACAAGACTTCCGTTAATTTCAATGGCTTTGGAGCAGATTCACAGAGGATAGCCTTTGGCACCTCCAGCTCTGGCATTTTTAGCAGTATGTTCATGTAGTCAAATTTCCAGTTGCAGAGAAAGAACTGGATGATGCTACAGAATCACAAATTCAAATCGATGGCACCTACTGGAAATATCTGTATCACTGATCCAAATACATTTAAGTACAGTCTCCTTTATCACACCTATGTTTTCAGAAACAGGCTATGTTTCTCGTATCTAAAAGGACAAAATGAGAGGGCTGGCTGCCAGCTTCTGCAAAGCCTGGCAAGTCAGCACGGTCCAAGAAGAAGCAAGGACTCTGAAGGAAATGTCATGAAAATATACAATGGCCAACTAACGGAACAGCAGCTGCCCTCAGTTGTGACATTTGCAATAGTGCCTTTTCTTCCCCTTTCCTCTCCTCCCCCACAATTGTCTAACCCATTAAACACTTCACCATGAACTTTATCTTGAAAACACTGATTATAGACCCGCTTTATCCAGCTGAGCAAGGCGACTATGAACTGGAGGTCCAGAAGGTCTTGGGACTGAAGATTATTCTTAAATGCTTACTGGATGCAGTACACATACTCTGCTTTGCAATAAAGCTTTAGAGGTAGGTGGCATTTCTGTAATGCAGGAGTTCAACCAAACATCACTGCTTCCTGCAGTGATGCAGTAGCTTGCTCAGTGATCCATGTCTAAATATAAGTGCATGTTCTTTCAGGGTCAGGTTATGGTGGTATAAATTAACAATAATTGCATCAAATTCAATGGAGTTAATGCCAAGGATAGGAAGATCTCGATAGCTAAAAGTTCCTTATTTGCACTGTATTTCTGTTAATCCAGCGGCCTTGTAAACCTGATGGGTATCTTTTGTATGGCAGTTCAGAAGCACTTAGGGATCTCAGCTCTTAAATGTTGCTGGGCTGGCTTCCCAAAGTCCATCAGCAGCCTTTGGAATGTGCACATAGGCCTCCCAAGTAGTTCTGATGATTAAGGCGATACTTTCATCTTTTCTAAATCGCTGTTTTAACTTTTAGCCTTCTCCTCTACCTCCTAGCAGGTATGAATCCTAGTAGCTCTATATAGCTAAGCAGATTAGTTTTTAAGGGATGATGGGAGCATTTCATTTGGGGTGTGGAACTCTAAACAGACACAATGCTTCAAAATGAAGCTTCTTGGGACAGCTGATATTAATCTGCATATGTGTAAACAGGTGGACAGGATGAATACGATACAGTAATTGTAGGCATTGCATTAGCATCTGAAAGAAGCACCTCAAAAAATTAGCATCCAAAAGAAGCACCTCAAATAATAATTATTAAAAATAAAGCAATTAAAAACAATTAAATGTATCTAGAGGAACACTGTGTTTTCCCATCTCATAACTCCTTGTGTTTCTCATTTTCCTCATTCTCCTCTCATTCTTACATTGTATCTCTTTGCTGTTGTAAAGACCTCCAGCTTTTATGTTCACACAACGATGCCTTTGATGTAGGAGCTTTATCTCACTTTCCCATGTGTCCAACAGCGGCATATATCAACTTTATCTCCTCTGCTCATGAGAAAAGCAATACTCTAATGTCTTCTCTTCAAATTGACTTCACATGGAATGAGACATTTATACAATAGGCCTCACAATGGCCGTTGCAGTGACTTAGCATCACATTTGTGTGTATCCTCAGACGCAATCACCATTATATATTAAAAGCAACCTGTTCCGTGTCCTATCGCTGCTGTTGTTGCAAGCAGCAAAGAGGAAAGAGAAACACTGATGACACGACAAGGATGACATCTCAAGGTTTTGAAGAAGGGAGCAAAAAGAGTGCTGATGTGCTAAGCAAGACAAGTGCCCTGCAGGGCACTGAGCTGAGAATGTGGCTTGGTATTGCAGTTCTGATTTCTCTTGCTGTATGTTTGGCTCTGGAGGAAGCAATCGTTGATGAAGGAATCCCTTGCTCAACGTACCAGCTAGCTTTCAACCGTTCATGCTTTGAGTTTGTTAGACTCCAGCGTACCTTCACAAGTGCCCAGAGCTGGTGTGAGAGAGGAGGAGGGCACCTTGTCTTTATTGAAAATGAGGAAACTCAAGAGTTCTTGCAAAAACATATTGCAGAGGATCAGGAATGGTGGATAGGACTGATCTCAAACTCCTTGCTGAATGAAACTACTGACGGTAAGCGGCTTTGAAATCATGTCTGCTTTAAAACTATATCAAACCATAATGCTTACTTAACATGCTAACAAATGCAATTAGTCCTCTGTAGACTTCTGCTGAAAAGCCACTGCCTTTTGTTCCTGTAACTTCAGATTTATATTAAGATGTTTTAATTGCTTGCTGCACTTCCCAGTTGCATGTTGTCACCCTTTCCGTCGGATCTTGTGGTTGTGTGAGCACATGGTGAACTAGATCAGTTTGCTGATACAAGGAAAAAAATGTGATGGGTTAGGTCTCCAGTGGAAGAGCCAGCTGAGCCAATTCATCACATCAGGAAGTACTGTAAGATCTGATACAAGGGACAGGGTAGAATCTTGAGTCTGGGAGCACAGGGGAAAGTAGTGGCGTCTCTTTTAGTGGTTATATCAGGTTAAATATAAAATGTAATTGAAGATCCCTACACAGACAAAACCACCTCTGCTTCAGTAGGAGCAGGGCTACAGTCCTGCTCTGCAGGCTCTGACTCTGTAGTTGTGTTACTGTGGAAAATAAACCTTCAGGATGTGATTACTTTGTTCACAGGGTCAATGATTTGGCTGGACACCTCAAATGTAAGCTACAGGAACTGGTACAAGGATCAGCCATCTCTCTTCTCATCCACATGCGGGTACATCCTGAAGAATGCCAAGTATCAGTGGGGCGTGACTGAAAATTGCAGCCAGGAATTTGACTTCATTTGCGAGTTTGGTAAGATACATAACAGATGGAAGTGAGAAGTGAGCATGCCACGTTCACAACTGTGCATAAATCGCCTTGTTGCTTTCAAAGTGGCTGCGCAATAACTTAATAAAGCTTATTAAAAGTGAACAAGCAAAAAGACACATAACAGCAGCAGGTGCTCTTTTTCCATGTGCTGATGTAAGATCTGTCACAAAGACAGGAAGAAGCCAGGAAACACTGGGAGATGTAGAGCCTCAGCAAGTAGCCAGTAAGGTCCAGGTTTCCAATAGACGGCTAGTAAAACAGAAATGGATCTGGGAGTGAATCTAAATGTGTAGCAGTCCATGTCTACAGCTGACCTAAACTAGCTAGTTTAAAGCTGATTTGAGTAGTGCATGATCGCATGTTTGCAAGAATAAACTCCCATAACGCCATAGTACCTGAGCTAGGTGGGACCTGTATGATTGCTCTGTAAACATACTCTTAATCATAAATATGTGCCAAAATAATTTCCATTTCTAACAGAAGCAAAACTACAGCCAAGCTTCCTAAGACACCGCTCCTAGCAGCCTAGAGTAAGCAAAAGTGAGAGCAAGTTTTTCTTGTTTCTTCTCAGACCCTCAGACATCAGGTGAAGTTCAAGGGCTTCCCCAGGATAAGGAAGCAGACAGGAACCTGTACTTCCTGGTGGCATTTTAGTGCTCAGACAGAAAATCTACAGACGTTGTGTCCTTTAAATTGTGACTTGGAACAAACAGTCCTGGAAAGGAATGCCGACAACATCATCCCATTCAACACATAGATATGAGGGGAATCTGTGTTTCTCGCACTTTGCACATAAGCTAAGCATTTTAAACTGTAACTAGAACTAAGGTCCTAAGCACTGGAAGGACAGTCTGGCTTAGGCTTCCTAATATAAAAGATCTTCAAATCCAGTATGTGAGTACAGGTTACCAGAAGCCCTAGAATTGCTACAGCTCTAGTCCAGTACTGTACTACTTCTGACATAATTAACAAGTCGTTCCACAATCAGCAAAACTAATAAAGTTTTGTTTCCTGTCCTGATTTTCTGTTCCACTTCCCCTCCCTACTCTCCTCCTCAGCACTCCCAGTTCACTCCCACATCCCCAGCACGTACCGCCTCTGCAAATACTTTTCCCTCTCCCAGCTCCCTCCCCTGCAGTTCTGCAGATGCTCCAGACCTCCAGCTGCACGTGCTGGACAGTTGAATCCCACATCGTGGAACAGATAACCATTGGGTTGTAATCCCTACTCCTAATAGAAGCACTGATGTAGCTCTTTCTCTTCTACCTAGCTATTAATTTTCATGAAATTTTAGGGTGTTTTGAGGTTTATATCTATACATCAAATTGGGCTGAAGATGACTAACATTAACAACGACTGGGGGACATGAAATTGGCAGACAGCACAATCCCTGAAGCTTATTTTCCTTGCAAAACCAGACTAAAATTATTTTTCCATTACAACCACAGTAGACAACTGGCTGTTTGTAAGGAAGCTATCAACTGTTACCATAGGATCTAACTTAAAGCCCATTAAATTCAAAGAGTGTTTGCATTATTGAGCAAAAACTTCCTACACTACATCCATCATTAAATTAACCAAGAAACTGAGAACAGATTGAGGCAATTATAGCCTTGTTTACAGTATCTACAGCCTGTGTTCATTTATACACATACATATTTCAGTAACGGAGTAGACTCCTCTTTTACCAGCTTTGCATGCAAGCAATTAGATCCAATATCTCAAAGAAACAGGGACAGTATTTTCATTAGTTTCTCTGGGTGTAGAATGTTTGGAAGTTCCCGAAACTTGACAGTGCTTCAGTTTGTCTCTGTAAAATGGGTGTAGTGATACGTAACACCTTCACACCCAGATACTCCGAGGCTTGGTTCACATTAACATTCAGTTTGAAACTTCAAATGAAAAGTAGAGGTAGTTCAAATTGGTACCACTATTGGAATTTAATATCTCTGAATACTGATCAGTTGCCTACTTGATCATCTGAGATAGGTATATATGCATAAGCAACTAACCAGACAGTGTTGTGCCTTCATCCTTTCTTTGGCCATCTATCATAGCATTATTTGCGTTCCTCAAGGCAAGTAAATACTTTCCTTCTTATTATTTCCTATTATTTCTATTCTACCATTTGGTGCTCTGTCAGGTATCGATTTGTTGTAGGAAAAATAAACATATCGAACCAGGGTTTGTACATAGGAACACAAACCAGGTTCTGTGCATTTTTCTGTATAAAAGTTGCTGAGACAGCAAATACTGAGGGAACTCTCTAACAACTCAGAGAAATGCACGAGATGATAGGCTGCATTAGAATTGAACAGCAAATTATTTTTCAAGCTTATTTAGGGAGCTCTAATCTGTAAACTGATCATGTTGCTATAGTTACAGCCAGGCTTAGATTTAGCCTTTAAAAAACAATAGCACACAATTACTGCAGTGTGCACACGTTGGCACTGGTAATCAAGGTATTTAAGGGCAATGATCAAAACAGCAACTGGAGGACAAGGTATTCAAACCTGAGACAGCTGAAACAAAAACATTCTTTTGCAGCACTCCCATATGAGAGCAGTCTTCCCATCCTCCTCTTCAGGGTATTAAGTATCCTGATTACTACAGGATACTAAGAATTCTGAAAGATAATTAACTGTCCCAGATTAATCAAAGAATGAGGTGTATGCATTTAGAGATATGACCTTACTCATTTGAGCAGTCCTGCTGAATGAAGTCAGTCAAATATAACGCAGGAACAAAGGTGTCTCTGTAGCAGAAATGGGATCAGGTCCCATATTTAATATGCAAACTATTCTCCAGAGCAATTACCTCAATATCATGCAAATCGCACACCGCCACGAGGCTCTTTCAGAAGTAAGGAGTAACTTTAAACCTTCCAGTACTGCAAGTCAAACAAATGCTGAGTGTTTTCCACAAAAATATGTGGTTTTTTAGATTAAAATATTTTGGTTTACTAAGAATGTTCTCAATTTTCTGTTTAGGGCCACAAAAGCCATCAATCTATTCCTTTGGATTTTAAAAAAGGAAAAATTATTTACTCTTTGTTCTTTTTTTTTCCATTTTCTTAATTGTTTAGCTTAAAAGGGAAAAAGGGGAAGAAAGAGAAACAAAAAAAAAAAAAGGAGGGGGCGGAGAATTGAAGCAGGATTTTTCAGAAATTCAAAAAGTTAAATATTACTTTTTTTCTCCTATTAGAATCTGGCCAGAGCATTGCTTGTGATAATCACAATGCCACTGTACAGTGTGGGTCAGGACAAGTTATTCAAATTGGAGAGAGCTTCTATGGACGGAAGACCCCTCACTACTGTGTACCAGAGACTCCTCTCCAGTATGATACAGATGAAGACTGCAGCTGGATCAGTGTCAAAGACGAAGTAGCAGGTAGTATCTTATGGCATTGCTTGTCAGAAGCATAAAGCACGTGCCAAAGTTCCTGGTCCGTAAAATATTTTATCTTGTATTTCAGTACAGTTAGTGAATACGAAAATGGATTATTCCTAAAATGAAGGGATTCACAGAGAATTTCTGACATGGAGGAAGTTCCTACAGGAGGCTGGATGGGAAGGAGGGATTTTGCGAGGAGCAAAGATTCAGAAAAGGAGAGGGGGAGTAAATGGAGAACAAGGGCTGCTCTCCCTGTGTGAAGAAAATATGCGGGCACAGCAATTCCCTGATGAACTCAATGGGAGACCCTAGATTTGACAGAGATGGAAGAGAACATATCCGTACAAACCACACTCCAAACAAGGAGGGGTGAGAAGGCTGGTACCCATGGGGACAGGAGGGCAGGAGGGATCTGCTGCTGCCTGCCGTGCTGTACGCAGTCTGCTGGAGCTACAGGGCTCTGCGGCTTGCCAGGCTAAACAGTGACTATGGCCTGTCCCTGTGGTGTGATTCTTTGGGCTTCCAGCCAAAATTAAACAAAACACATAACCTCTCTAATTCCAATAGAGTGGAATGGCGCTAAGAAACACCAGGCAATAAGCAACACACTGAAGTCAAAGTGATGTGGGAGTTTGTTTAGAAATCAGTGAGACAATATTGCTCCTTCTCCCCTTTTTGTTTTTGTAATCATCTCTCATCTGAGCTGTTACAACAGTCAAAGAAAAAACCCACTAGTTCATACAAAACGGTCCTTCTTTCCAGGCCAGTGTCATGGTCTTCAGGCCTGCCAGGTGGCAGCGGATGGCATGTTCTTTGGAGATCCTTGTCCCGCTTCTGGAAGCTATTTGTCTATTCAGTACCACTGCAAGGAAGGTAAGTGGGGGGGTGCTGTCAACACCAGAAGCCTGTTCTGCTCTTTGCTGTTAAACTGTGACCATTGATGTTTATCCTAAAAATCACTGCTCCATCCTCAGGGAAGAACCTGGAAGAGTGGTGACCGCTACAAATACGCAGGAAAATGTAGCTTCCCTGTCCTACCTGAGGGTTATTGATAGGATACAAAGCCAGGAAATTCAAACAGAAAACCACACTTAAATGAAATTATGTTCCAAAAAGAATCGTGACCAGTAGGTACGGAAAAGAATCAGCTCCCTGTCACACCACTAACGTAGCAAATTAGCAGTAGTATCAACTCAGGTTTGGAGAAGGCCTGCTCTCAATACATGAAAATTAACCGAATTATTTAAGAAATGGAGAAAAACAATGGCATTGAATTCTGTCATTATGTTTTACAGGTCTGCAGCTGGTCGTAACAGATACATGCTTTGTCTTCGAAAATATCACAGTCAGTTGGAAGTGGCTGCTCTCTCCATACTCTGGCAACCTTTCCTGTATCATTAGCACTGGAGATGGCCACACTATTGATCCTTACTATCCTCTAACGTAAGATATATCCTTCATATATCATCAGACAAACAGTAAATTTCACTGCTTGCATTTTACTGAATGCTTCAAGTCTCTTAAATGAGATGTTAAAAATTAACTAGATTAATAATAGACCATACATACACTTGGATTCTGCAAAAACTTGTTCTGATATTAATACAAAATTTTACGTCAAGCTGCCAACCATAATCTTTCTTCTGCTTAATATGATTCTTATTTCTTACTAAGGGAATTTATTCCAGATCCTAAGCACACAAAATATTGCCAAAGAAACAGGCACGCATTATTTTATTAAGTTTAAAGAGTATTTTAAAATGACATTTACAATAATACAATGGCATTCTGAAGCTTTTTTATTGTAATTGCATAAAAATTTTGTCTTTAAAGGATCAAATGCTTTTCCGATGGATTTAAAAATCAGATTTTGTCCTAGTGCTAGGAGTGACAGAGAATGGCTCTAGAAATTTATTTGTCTACTAATGGAATCTTACTTGAGTCAAATAGAAAAATAAGAGTAGAAAAACGAAACCCAAAAAGTAGTAACATACTAGAAATAGTAACTAGGTGATACCATGATAAGAATATAAATAGTTCAGAGAGAATAGTGTCAGAAATATTATTTATTTGCCTTGCATGGTGTATGTCATTAAATAAGGGTATCCTTGGGTTCTTTCCACTATCTCCCTGTGCTTGTTAGTAAGAATAGCAGCTACCACAGCCTTCTTCATATCCATTCCTCTCCTCTTGCTATCATCACCAGAGCCGCACCAGACCCAGAGACATTTTTGCCAGCAAGTACAGAAGNAAAAAAAAAAAAAAGCAAGGGATTGCTCTGACAAAATGCTGAGCAGCCTCCACTTCCACTGATACATGTAAGAGATGGTAAATTGGGAATCAAATCAAGAGCAGAGAAATTCAGGGCACCATTACATGTTCAAATGTGCATAGTCATATGTCTGTGCTCAAAGCCAACAACACACAGACCAGACCTAATGTCATATGTTATTGAACGGTAATCTACCTACTTTACAGCAAAACGTATCCATCCTTATAGATCTGCTTTGAGAATGACCACTCCGATATACATCCTTAATGACACCATAGCCAGAGAAAAGGAACAATCTTCAACCCTAAAAGTTCTATGTAAACAAACAGTGATTGTAGGAGAGCTCAGTCAGGTCAGAAATTTGGGAACTGTAACCACTGTTATCATATAAGACTGAAGACCTCCCAGGATAGTCTTCCACAATAAGCAGCTGTTGTCTTTCCATTCTAGACTGGTCAGCAACGTCACGTATAGATATTCATCTCCTGGAGAATTTACTGTTTTTGTGGAATGCAGCACCAGCGAATGGCATGTGATAGCACAGAAGCAAGTGATTGTTCAAGATAAGATGGATCAACTAAGCATTACTGGGTGCTACAGCCAGTATGAAACTGGGAACAGCTCGCTCTGCCGTACGCTGTATGGGGAGTTGTTGTGGATTCAAGTTGAACTCAATGGAGGTGAGGCCAATTACTCTGCATGATTTAAACAGCAGGCTAAATATTATGCTACCCATGGGACAGAAGCAGGATTTTCACTATGCAAAACAATACTTCTTTTTAGTCAATGCTTTCCCTCTAATTGTTGCATTCCTGCAACTGAATGCTCTCAACTCCATTGGAGGGATTCTCTCTCAGAGCTTTTACAACACCTCAAACATAAGTATAAACCCTTTTTCCCTCTACAAAAAGCTGACAAAGCATGAGCATAACTTTAGTCACATGAATCCACACAAAGCCAGTAGGAATATATCCATATTTGAAGTTAGGAATCCACAGAAATACTTCTCTGATTGAGAGTAAGAAGATTCCACGCTGAGCCAGTCGCATTTGCTGGTATATATTTTGTTCTCACTTCAAGTTCCTGGCATCCACATATATGCTTAAAAAATAAAATTCAGTAGCGTATGTTTGAATTCTCTTGACTGTCCTAATGCTCCCATCAGAGAACACGTGACAGACTTCCACGGGGAGCCTAGAGGGACACAAAATCCCGCATTGCTACGGTGTTCTTATGACACCTTGATAAATACCTGAATGCTGCACACAGCAGCAAGAACTGGATGGTCTATTTTGCAGGCTGTGAGACATTTTGAACTGTCTTGTTGCAGGCAATGGAGTGACCTACATTATACTAGCAGATAACATGACACTCGCTGAATCCAGTGCAAAGGAAGGAATTGTTCCTCACAATCTGACACTGGACAGAGCCTCTCAAGAGCTGCTAGGCCCAGGGATACATCAGCTGGAAATCCGAGCATCCAGCAACACAACCGCATCAGAGATCTCTGAGAGCATTGCTCTTCACTTAATTGAGCCAGTATCTGGTCTTCAGGCTGCATTAGCTTCTCACGCTCTGCAGCAGGGAGAGAATTTGGAGATAAATGTGTCTGTGTCTCATGGTGCCCCAGATAAGCTGAAGTTTGAGGTGATTGGATCTAATGAAATTCACTCTCACAAAGATGACGGCCCTCACGAGGAACCTCGAACATACGTCATTCCCGTGCACTCTGAAGGTACGGCATGCTGACAGCTTCTGTATTTCTAAGATGCTCACAAATGAGTAGAGTAGTTCACATAAAGAGTCACAGCACCCTGGGGTAAGGGACAATAACGTACAGCTGAATTTAGCAGCTTTTCTAGCTGCTCAAAGTTGGTCTGCAGAACAGTATGACCAGCACGGTCTTATTGACTTGTAAGTGAGCTAATAAAATTGAACTGGCAAATGGGTTCTCCATATGGAAACTGAAAGCAATGCTTCACCTGATTTTTGAAATAAAAAAGGCATAATGAACCAGGGTTTATTTTTTCATTACATCACCTGATTGAAGTACAAATGATGACATTTTCCTGAATCACAAAGTATTTGCCTCCTGTTTGTTCATAACTTTTCAAGTTTACACTCCTCTGCACTTCACACTGCAGTAATTAATGATCTGGGGAATTCTCAGTAGAGATGACAAAGAAAAGGGAAGCTTTTCTGTGTGTTGCTCTCCAACACGTAGTTTTTGTTGGGCTTACTCATGAATAAGGTTTTTAGTAATTTCTTCTTTCCATTACTAAGAAATCAAAGCCTTTAAAATGTGGGATTAGGGAGACTGTCTTTAAGAGTTAATTCAGTGTCAAAAGATAAAAATGTTTCCTCCTCTAATGAACTATTCAAATCCCATGCCAAAGCTGGAACACTAGAAGCTAATTATGATTTCATTTTATGTTTTAAAATTATTTAATATTAAAAGCTTTATTTGGCCTCCCTATACCCGTTTGAACATCCCTTCCCATCAGGCAGAAATTTTCAAACAAGACAGCTGGTCTCTCAAGATGCCTGAACTCATTTGGACTCCGGTATTAGCACACCTCTAGTTTCCTGTGTGGTAATATCATAGCCAGCTGACAAAGAATAGCATTGCAAGTGCTAGGACAAAGGCAGCTGAGTTATTAAAAAGCTGAGATAAAGGGGAAGAACATTCCTTGGAAAGCCTTCCAGCAGTGGAAACTCATCAGAAAAATCCCAAAGCTCTTGACAGAAAAGAATAGGATTTTCTTTATGAATTGGATTTTATATCCCAAACATGATGGACAGGTCCCACTGCTATTAACTGGCCAATTGTCTTCTCTAGGTACTTTCCTAGTGAAAGTGGTGGCCATGAATGCCTTCTCAAACATGAGTCTGGATCTTGGGTTCATCACTGTGTTGGCAAACAGTTCCCATAAAAAAGGTAATTGCATTAATCTGACAGTGCTGGTTTTGACAACGTAAGTGTCTTTTTCCAATCAGAGCATTTCATGGAGTGTTTATGGTTTGCATCTGGTAATTGCTTTCTTTCCAGCAACAGTGATAAAAACTTCTGTGGAGGCTTCCTCCTCATGAAGGCAGATTCCCTGGCTTTGAAGTAGTCATAAATGAGCATCACTCTGTATGTGTCTCACATTGCACATTTGCTATTTGTTCTAGAAATAATTAATGAAGTTTATGGCTTGGGACACAGCTCTGAAACCAGAAAATATTTGCATCACAGCAGTCTCATAAATTGCTGTCATTAAATGCTTCTAGATGGCTCACCCTTACATTTACAAAAGCAGATTATACCAGGAATAAATTGACTTTAGTACTAATCCTACTGAGACTTTTCCAGGGCTTTCCCTCAATTTCTCTTTGTACATCAATGAAACTCCATCAACTTCTGTGAATTTATTTTGATTTACACCATTATGTTTGAAGAATCAGGATCACCTTTATAGTATGTGACAAGCTTGTTGTTACAGTTTTACCTATTGTAACTAGACCGTTCAGCACACTTCTAGAGTCTCATTCTTATAGCCCTATCTTTCAGACTGTCAGTCAAATTCTGTGTATTTAAGTCGTGTTCCCTGAGGATGTCTGAAAGCTTTACAGGTAGCACTAAAATATTCTGCTGGTTTTTATATTAAACAGATTCTGCTAAGGAAGAAGGCAGTTCCAAAAAAAATACCCAAATGACAAATGTAAGTATTATTTAAGGATCTTTCTTTAAAATTGAAATGCCTTGAAATTTTTCTCAGCAGTAAAAGTGCTGCATAAGAAATCGAAAAGTATTTGTAGCACACTAGATTATGGACTAGATTTTCTGTGCCCCACATGGTTTAACATAAAATCAACACCGAAAGTCTTTGAGACAAATGTGTTTACAGGCATTCAATCTGCAATTCGTAAAAGCCTGCAACTAACAATTACAAGATTGGGAAAAATGAACTTTTCACAATGATTCAGCTTGGGAAGTTGAAATGTGCTTAGATGAACTTTTTAATTATCTATTTTACTAATGGAAACCTCTCTTTGAGGCGCTATGCTTCAAGCAGAGTTTAATGTATTTTTATATTGTTTCTAAGTGTTTCCTGCTTCTCTATCTGAATGTTTAAGTTATTTTGCAAAGAAGACATTTCCAGTTTATGGCAAACTGAGAAACTAACAATACACCAATTGCTGGCCGCTGCACAAATATAAATAATAAAATTGCCAGATATAAAATTTTGTTGCCATCTTAAAGGTCTAGCTTTTAACTATAACCCTAACAGACAGATGTCTCCTACAGGGGACGTACTGCGTCAGAAGAAGGCATCATACTTTACAGATTGCCTGTAAGAAAATAGTGCATTCAGAGCAAAATAAATCTAGTCCAAAACTA
The DNA here is from genome assembly GCA_013400135.1 of Rhinoptilus africanus. Taxonomy (NCBI): domain Eukaryota; kingdom Metazoa; phylum Chordata; class Aves; order Charadriiformes; family Glareolidae; genus Rhinoptilus; species Rhinoptilus africanus. Next base: position 1,285,499 of record VXBO01010997.1, on the reverse strand, counting down.
AATTTATCACAGTTTGTTGCACAGACAGACAAATTCAGCTACCTCCTTCTTCTCTTTATCTATACCTGTAATGTATCCAATTCAGACTCCATATGGATGTACTAGAAGATGTACTAGAAGACAAATGATTGTCCAAGGGTCAAAAGTCTTGGTCCAGAAGTGGAAAATTAATGGGAATTAGTTTCCTAAGTACCTGCATTAGTTTTGAAAATGAGAACTTCTGAGCCACTTAGGAGTTTGGGAGTATTTTCCCACACAATGTCTCTGTGTCATCTGCTTCTGTTCCCACAGCTTCTACTTCCATATGACCACTGATCAGGGAAAGACCATTCAAACTACAGACCTGCTCACAGTGATTTGGGGTCTAAACTTTCAGAACTTTTTTCTTATAAAGAAGCAAGAAACATATGTGTTTATACATGTTGCTGTCCTAACTGATACATTTACTTATTATTTAGAATCACAGAAGAAAAACCAAGATATATATTAAACCAAGTCGCCATGTGGATCCTTTCACAACTGTTACGCTTGGCTGGCCAGACAACAACAACAACAATAATTCCAGTTTTCTCTGGTCCTGTGGTATGTGCATTTCCTGAACTTTTCCACCAACTTCTATTTGACAAGTAACAAACTCACTGTCATGTCAGATCAAGTGATGAAAATCTAACTAAGGGATGGTTTACTCTCTGGCTTTAAAGTTTGCCACTCACTGTACATGAAGAATGTCCTTCTACCTTACCTTAGTTTTAACACTGGACTAATTATGGTATATAATATGGCATAGTACTCATTTTTTGTCTTTTCCCAAGTGTGGCTACTCCTAGGTTTCAATTTTTCAAGATCTGCCTATGCTCAGCCTCACTGTCATAGCCAAGAATTAATCCCAAGTGACGTACGTACTTAGGCATTTGCAAGGTACATGTGCCTCAATAAAACAACAATAATTAGCATCAAATATGATGCAAAAACATTTATGGTTGAAAACTGGATTGAGATTCAGGACATCTGTGTTCTGTCCCCATATTTATCCCTGGCCTCGTACGTAACTCCGAAGAGTCTGTACTCTGAACTCTAATAACCCACTTTTTAAATAGGGTTCAGGAAACGTGGTTCCTCTGTAAAGCTCTTTGAAACCAATGGCAGGAAAGTCCTTTATAAGAGACATGGGTTGTTATGACTATTCTAATTATAAAGGAAATGTTTTGCAGGAGCTTGCTGGCCTAAGTGGAATGAATGTGTGCAGCAACAGATAATCCTAACCAACCTAAATGAGGTGCAGATCCCACCTTCCTGCCTTCCTCCTCCAAAGTCAGCAGTGACTGTCAGGGTTACAGTCCGAAACCGTGACAATGAAGAAAGGCAGGATGAGCAATGTCTCTATGTGACTGCAAAACAAGAACTGCAACTAGAAATCAGGTCTGTTTTTAAACCATAGTATTCCCTGGTTAATATTATTACTACACAAACATAGAGCAAGGCCACAGTTTTCAATAATAATGACAATAAAGTGATAAAGTAATTATTGTTGTAAAGCTATTTATACTTTAGTATCATAGGACTTACAGACAAACTGGGTCTTGCTGCATTTTCCAGTCCACATTTATGAACATAATCCTTTTATAAACTGAATAACATTCTTCCCAAAGCCATTTAGTTTTTGACCCCACTACATCCTTCCAAGGTTGGAGATTTCTGTATGCAAACCTCATTGAAACAATGGGAAGAAAAGCCATAAGATACGTCTGAAATTCCTACTAGACACTCAGATACACATTGCTGCTTTAAAAAAGTCTGTTAAAAAAATCTGAGTCTAGTGCCTCATTGAAAAGCAGTGGCATTTCAATGATCTGTTAATATAATCATTTCAGGAGCTTAAATTAAGAGCCTGAATCAGTTTTGCAACATAAATAGTTTGTAGGTTCTGGGCCTCAGTCACATTGAAAATGGAGATGAAGGTTCCTAAACCTCTAGCTTTAAAATGAAGTATTTTAGCTATTTGTGAGTCATGTGTCACCTGTCTCATACTGCAGGGCTTTTGTAGATTTTAGTCAAACGAGAGTAGAACAATCAACAGCAAGGACTACGAAATCTCATCTCGTTACTACTTGTAACTACCATCTTAATTCCTTACAGGTGTGAGGCAAACTGCAAGCCAGTGAATGCTAGTGATGACGTTGTTTTGAGCATCTCTGGACAGAAGGGCTCCCAGGCCATGTATTATAACTGGTATTTAGATAACACATTCCAAACCAAGGTGAGAGCATCAGCTTTATCACAAATACTGTACACCCAAACCCAAATATCTGTCCTGAGGGAACGCCATGTGGCCTCAGAGTGATACTTTGTCAAATGGATGCTTTGGAAATCATAGTGAAGACCAAGAGAAGAGGGTGCCAGGTTTGGGAGGGGTTATAATGAAGGGCACCAAACTACCACCCTGTTCCTGATAAAGCACAACAGAAATCACAGCAAAGAGCCTCTACTGTCATGTTTTCTTTTCTGTCTGATTTTCCAGTCCACACCCCTCCCTCTAGCCTGTGGCCTGGCTGGTTTCCGGCAGAACTCTTTGAATTTGCTTCAAAGCAACACATCCAGGTTGAAAATGAACAGCTCCTTCTTGCAGACACAGGGAGAAGCTTTTCAGATTAAAGTAACAGGTAGGGGCAAGCAGGGTTTTCCAGACTCCTTTGGGATAGTTTCTGCCATCATGACATCACACTGACGTTACACACAGCCTCGCTGACAAGTTAAATCATTCCACAAGTTGAAAGCTGTTACTTTGTACGAGGGTTCTTTAAAATAATTAAGAGCTAAGTTTGTTCTGGGCTATTGCGCAGCAGGACAAATCCAATTATCTTACTCCAAGCTGTTAATAACTTTGTTAATGCTCATCTGGAAATGAAGTTATGCTAAATACCTAATCAAATAGTACAGCTTTGCTGTATAATGCAAACGCTACCATGTTTTTATTAGTTCTTTTCTGGCTTATTCAGTAGCAGGATTTCATTCCTGGTTAGGCCCACCCTGATGTTTCTGGTGCCTGAACAAACAGCATCATTGCCAGACTAGGCAAGATTAATGTCTGAAGATCAGTGCCGCTGGGGCAGGATTATTGCTGACGTTCTGCTCCCTCCACTCCCAGCAATGACTCAGCATGGCTATGGGGAGGAAACCTACCTTGTCAGCACCGTGTCTCCGCCCGAGATCCCTGCTTGTGCCGTGTCTCCCGAGCAGGGATCAGTGCTCACCACGTTCAGAGTCTCCTGCAGCGCTCCTTGCTTGGAGGATTCATGCCAATCCAGTCATAACAGGCAGCTCACATACTGCTTCTACCTGGAATCAAGTAAGTCCTGAGGTGAACCATTTGGCTAAACGCTTCTCCCTGTTTCTAGCAAGCACTGTTGCTGTTGCTAACAAGAGTAAGAGTAAGCAGAGAGTCTGAGTCAATCAGGCCGAGACAGAGCAAGCCCAGAGTCCCCTGTTCCTGGAGAACAGGAGGTGTCTGTGTGCTGTCTGGTAGGTGACTCCCTCTTTCCTGTTTCAGACTCTCTCCTGCACTGTGGTCCCGATCCTGAACTCTTCCCAGTTTATCTTCCACTTGGAGAAAAGGAAAATAACTTCATTTTGCATATGACAATTACTGTTAGCAACAACTATGGTGATACAGTTCAAACGAATGCTTCAGTGAAGGTACACAGAAGAATTACGTTATTCCAAGATCTTTCACCTTGATACCTAACCTGTGATTCACTTTCGGAGCTTCATCCCATTCTATACTTATTACTTCAGTCTGAATGTGCCATAATCACCATTTTCCTATCTAACAGATTGTACACTCAAGGTTGTCAAAAGAATCTTCCATTGTCCTTTCTCTAGGATAGAAACTTAAATGATTTGGCCATTGGGCAGCACAAGCTGTATTTAGTGAGTCTGAAGTTACTCTGTGTAGGCCCCAAAAACTCATGCTTCTGCCCCAGTGCCACAATAAGGAGATCCTTATCAGGCCACTAAAAATAAAACTTCAAAAATGGGGAACACAGTTTTCTGTCCCACTCTAGCTAGGCTGTCAATACGATGATCATGGGAGCTGTTCAAAGATAATTATAACAGCACTAGCAATGTTAAGAGCATGTCTGATTTCTTCGTCAGGTTGGACACGAAGATATCACTGATGGGAACCTGACCCTGCAGGCTATTGTATCTGAGAAGGCAAACACCATCCTGAAAGACAGGAACAGCAGCATGAGTCTTTTCCAGCTGTATAAATCAGTGATATCAGTCCTTAATCGGGAGACCCGAGAGGAAAGCTTCAACATATCTTTACAGAGGGACACACGAAAAGAGGTCAGGCAGACACTTGTGTTCTTGCCATACAATGGAATATAATGGACTCTTCATATTCTTTGACAGCTCTTAAGTAATAAAAAGCTCATATATCACCCCTTGAAATCAATGGAGGTTTCAAGTTTCTAGTATCTGTCTCAGTGTTTGGCACAGGTTTCAACTATTTTTCACTATTTGCCCACATAAATAATTCATTTTATCATCCATCAGTAAAGAATTTATTCTCAGTTGTTATTGCATTAGCTTAAATGTGGATGAACTTTCTAAACTTAAAATCAACCTGGTTTTCCACAAACAATTTAAATATTAATAAAATGGCCTCTCCTGCAGGAGAAACACCCTATCTAATTTTCCCCAAAACTACTAGATGGCAGGTAATTGTAGTTTGTTTCTTCCAGCTACCAGCTTATGTTTCACTTACAAGCTTGTATTTGTACAGTGCTTTGAGTGCCTCAGATTAAAAGACCTACAGAAATGCAATGTATCCTTCAATTATGATTCATTATTTGAGTTACGTAAATCACCCATTCACTCTGCTTTCTCTGGAAGTGGCATTTATACAATAATTCACATACATTATTACAAATTCTCACAAGTAACTCTCCTTCCTATTAATGGATGTTAAGTGTACAAATTCTCTGTGTTGAGAGGTAACATAAAACTCGTGATTATATAGTTACTAAAGCAAGTGGCGTCTTGTCAGTAGACCTAATATCAGCTCAAATGATCCTTGTTGTGGAGTCTTACTCTACTGCATAATTTACAGCAAGCCTGGCTGTCAATATACAGCACTGCTTGCCTAGTCCTAATTAGCATCTTATTCCTTTCCTAATTATCCCTTTTCATCCCAAGCTCCGAGGGCTGATGCTGACAACTCTCTCTGCTGTTAACGTAACATCAGTGCAGACTGCTCTTAAAATGTCAGAAGTACTGAAAGAAATCACTTACAAGAGTGAAGAGCTGTCTGTCTCAGCACAGGTAAGAAGCAGCTCATCTTGCATCTCCTCACACTAACAGGATAGACTCTGCTGCACCCCACTGACCTTGGAAGAGTTTCACTGCCTTACACTTCCTTGTTCTTTACCCACTTTTTCAACTGTACCAGCATGTGTATTTTGACCAGAAGGGAACACCTTTTGCTGTTTAAAGTAAGCAAATTTGGATTCTCAGACATTATCTCAGCAACCACTACAATCCAGGCTATGGCTGTCTGGCCAGATAAACTTTATGATACAACTTTAAGATGGAAACTTTAACTTTTAGTCAGAGGCATGTTAGGATGTATATTTTATCTTGTAAAGCACTCTTAGAATACTGAAAAAAAGAGCCCAGGAGGGTTTTTCTAGAATTGTCCAGATCCATTAGTCCCTGATCATTGCACTGTCACAAAATGCACGTAGGCAAGATGTCAGTGAGGCAGGAACATGACAGCACCCAGAGGAACTGGGCACAGATGTTCAGATGGGCCTCACAAAACTCTTTCTTGAATTTTCTCTGGCAACATGACATTACTAGTAGATGATGCTATTCATGTATAAGGAGTGAGCACATGGGAGGACAGAACAAACTGTCACTGGGGAAGTTTCCCAAATAGGCTGGCAATAAAAAGAGCTGTCCTGATTTCTGATGTATTATACAGTTGCAGCCACACAATGGCTTGGGAGCATTTCAGCAGTATGTGGTTAACTTTGGCAAGACAAGGGCATAGCTCAGATTCAGCACTCACCCTACAGTAAGGCTGCTAAGTGTTTGCAGACTGTGGGAATGGGTATGTCCAAGCTTGCAATGAATTTGCTTGGCTTCCTCACCACCCTGGGCTAAAAGCTGGCCAATGCTTTCACAATCACAAACCACTCACTGGCTGCATTTGGGCACAAAATAGAAACTGTAAAACTCATTCTCCTTTGGCATTTAGCACAGCACAAGGCCAAGGGTATTACTTCCTGTTAATCCAATAGGGTTCTTGGAAACTAAGATTGAAATGCACATGCACTTGACAATACAGTGGTATTTTTGGACACACGACCCAAAGTATAACCTAATTTATTACATTACTGTACATCTAACCTGTACTCTTGCCCAGTGTTTGACAGAGAAGCTTCCTTCAGATCTTATTCATCTTTTTTATGGATTAAATCTGTAGAAGCAGGCTGCATTTTTCAGGTCTGAATTACATGTTAGTATGCCATCTCGGATATCACCTTTACTGGCGTTTGAAGTATTACCCCAGCACAAATAATTATAGTAAAAACAGTGTTAGCCACATATACTCCCATGAGATTACTTACGTTGCAATATTCATTAAATGACACAAGTGTCACTTCTATCATTTGTAGTACCACGACGCATCAACTTTTCCCCTTGTTTCCCATGCAGGTGGAAGCTAGCAACACTCTGAAAGATGTCAGTGCTTCTTTGCTCACTGTAAACACAGAGGACAGCAGAGATGATCAGAAGTTAAAAGATGCAGCCAATTATCTGTTTAATGCAGTGAGCAATGTCCTTAAAGCTTCTGTAGAAATCGGAGCTACGAACACTTCAGTGTCTGAGGCAGAACAGGTAATTTTGGTTTTGTCCAGTTTGTAGTGGACCATGCATGAATATTTTCTTACTTTGGAAGGTTTTTAAGAGTTCTGCTGACAACTTTTAAATCAGCATTGGGTAAGGTGCATTGTGACACCATGATGGACTTGAATATCAAAGGAAACTTCTCCCCAGTCAGACCTGTTAGACTGCACGGTCTGCTAATGAAGTTGATAGAAGCCTCTTAAGATTTATAACATTTAAAGCTGAAGAGGGCAGAGCACTGGACAACACAGCATCCTCTCATGGATGACAAGCACACAGACATTTCTTTCAGATTTGATTTTATCCCTTCCTTTTGCCCCATAATTCAAGGAAGCCACAAGTATTCAATAGTCATGATTGGCTCCACTACTTCAAAGCTGGAATCGGCTCTGGTTGCTGCTTACACTTTTTCGGAAAGCCCACTGATTTTCTATTCAAAATTACACAACGTGTTTATTTTGTCCTATCCTTTCCTATCTATCCGTGAATTGTCACAGTGTGCTTCCTGGGCTGAACAAACTTTAACTTTCATCACTGCAAGGGGGTAGGGCATGAAATAAATCTAACCTGAGAGAAAAGGTTATGAACTGTTCGAACTTCCCCAGGATAACGCGCTAATAACACACAATTAATATGTAATTAGGTCTTGCTTTTGCAAGTAACTAAAGTGTGCAGCTAAAAGGCATTAATGTACAGAAATACAGGAATATATTGCATTGAATTGATGTCATGTTTGTAGTGCTTCAAATTCCAATGTGTAGAAGTTATAAATAATAGAATATAAAAGTTAAAGCTGTAAGATACATTTATTTGCTGTCTGCACTTTTTAATGTGAATTACAGAAACTGAATTGCTGATTAGAATAACTTTCTCTGAGATTAAGCAGCACATCACCAAGTTTGCCAGCTTTCTAAGACACTGAAAATTAGCATTTGTTCCTAAAAGGAAGTAAAGGCAAATAATGTGCAGCTTCATGATTCTGAGGAGCTTTGTTGCAAGTTTCCTCCTCTAATCCTTTTCCAGAGTTCAGTGTCGCACCAGCTGCTGAATACGGTTGAAAATCTACAGAGTGCCCTTCTGTTTGGGAAAGAACTGGATGACGAACCAACAGTCCTTACCACTCCTTCTGCCACAATGTATATACACAGGCGACAGTGACAGCATCTCCCACCTAGCCTCCTGATAGTCAGACAGATTTGCCCCAGATATTCATTACATTGTCCTTAAACGGTACCACCCAACTAAATATTGCAGCATAATGACAATTTCAACAGTGCAATGAGGCTGTCATTACTAACTGTAATAAGAACAGCTTGGACTCCAATCAGCCTCAGTAAAGCCACCTTAGAAATTCTCATGCTGGGTCTTCTTTGACCAACAGAGAATTTACTCCTGTTTCCTGGATGAGGCAGTAGCTGCTTACCTTTGAAAACTCAGGCCATGCCAGTTAGGGCTTTTTTTTCTTTTCCAAGTTGCCATTAATGACACGTTAAATAGAATTGTAACCAGCTCAGCAGAAGGAAATATCATCATGAGGAGCCTGGCAAGCATTTTCCATTCCCTATAATCATCCCTAAATTGTTCCCTGAGAGCCTGCTTTTCATCCACATTTAACTATGCATTCAAATCAAGAGAATGTTCACACAGAAACCAGGTACATCTTTCATGTAAGTACCCCTAGTTGGGTACAACTTCCTATCCAGATACATCAATTCCACCCCTTTTTTGATGATTCTATGGTAGTGTTATGTGGAGTACTACAGCAGGGACAGGTAACGTACAAAGTATTTACTGGTGAAGCTAGAAATAGTTTTCCAGCTAAGTTATACTCATGAAGTGAGAAAGCTTTTTCTCTAGATGTGAAGTCCATGCTATTGATGTTTTTTTCTGGGTTTGTTTTTTCTTTTTTGTTTTTCTCTCTTTTATTCTGCTTGTGTTCAACCCTAACTGGACAGATTACAAACGGAAAACTTGGATGGCACATCCATTAATATCTCCAATTCCAGCTCTGCCAGCTTTACTCTCCCACCTGCTTCCTCTCTCAGTGTTTCAGGAGTTGATGATGAAACAGTGGATATAAGGGCAAGTAAATGGCTTTTTTGTTTTTATGACTCAGTCTCATAGACAATTTACATTCTTGGTCCAGTTGTTTTAGAATCCTTTCTCTTCTTACAACGAATACACAAGCACATAAATCAACCCTCCTACCATGCCAAGAAAAAAATTTGAAATATTTTTGGTCAAAGAAGCCTTCACTTATAGTAATTGTTTAAGGCTGGTTCAGCAAGCTGAGGGGACTGAAAGCTTAAATTCCCCATCCCATCATTCCCTCACATACACTCCTGATTCATACTTGCATGGCCAGACAAGGCAATGGAATGAATCAATACCTATAAATCTATTTGCTGTTTGTTTACATCTAATGCTCTGAGGAGGATGCAACAGCTTAGACTCCATCTCACCATTAAAACTAACCTGCAACAGTCCTGTTTCATCCCAGACAGAAATAAATGTTTGAGGCACCCAAATCCTGCAGGAGACAAAAGGCCTGTGAATAACTGATCATAGCACATCCCTCATCTGAATTAGGATATGGTGGTTTTTCTCTCAAGATCAACAGATTGCATGTTATTGTCTGATTTTTATAATAATTTTTCAGGAAATCCCTACAATACCTGCAAAATATGTATTTTTTTTTCATTGTGTCTTTTCCAGCTCTGCTAAAAAATATCCAGAGCCCACTGAAACCAGTCAAAACACCTCCATTGTCTTACCTGAGCATTAGGAACAGCTCCTGAATCCTCTAATCAGACTGACAACTATCGTAGTGGAAACAGACTTCTGTTCCTAATTCCAAGGGGGGCGCCACAGCCTAGCGTTGGTGGAGTCACTCTGCAAGAGGCTTAGGCAATTGTGTTTTGGTACCTGGTGCCTAAAAGGCAAAAGTGCTACAATCAATTGAAAGCAATATACGTTGTTGTACACATATCACATTTCAGAATCAAAATCACTTTCAGTGGTTGGTTTTGGCCTTCCTTAGAGATAAGGTAGCTTCTTATTTAAATCTGGATGCAGACTTCCTTAAAGTTGAGTACTGTTTGGGTCTGAGTTCAAGCTTTATCTATTCAGCAATTTAGAGCATGAATATAATGAAATATTACCAACAGCTCAAAGTTGTTTGCTAATGTCTTGCTAATAGATGGTGAGCTTTGCCGTGAATCCCTTTTTCTCCAGTGACACCAGTTTTGACATCAGTGGAACAGTGGGAGGTCTAAGTCTTACTGGTCTGAATGGCCTGATCATACCAGTCAGCAATCTCAAAGAAAAGATTGAGGTAAACCCACTATTTCCTATCCCTCTCCCTCCTTTCCCTTTTTTCCTTTCTTTGTTTATAAACCATAATTTTTTTGCTGTCTTCTGTGAAATGACTGCAAATGGTGGTAGTGTTCATTACAGCATATAATGGGATCATGGTGTCTGCCTTTGTGATGGAAGGATTTGCGCGATCTGAAGAATGAAACAACAAATATTTATGTCTTTTCTTTAAAAAGAAATATCTTACTCTTCATTTAAATGGATGTGAGAATGCTAATGGTTGTGGAAAATGACTCCAGATTACAGTCATCCCGAAACACACCGCAATGCCTGCTTTCATCATCCAACAACTGTATGTTCATACTACTACTGCTTGGGCTCCCTAGCACACGTGTTAGCTGACATCTGCATCATTCCTGTGTGCACTTCATGCAGCCAGTGTTTCACGTATAGCCTCAGCTCTTTGTTCAGAAATGCACCGAGGGTCATAGACTTTGGGATGAGTATACGTAGTTTCAAATGAACTTTTCAGAGGTTAGCTGACAGTATCAAGAAAATGACTTCGAAGCCAATATTTTTTGCTGGCCATGCTTTCCCTATGTTATGAAAAAAGATTATCTACTGTGTGGCTGTGTTGTGCTTACAGATAGTAGAAGCAAGATGCTTTGCTGTATTTAAAGCTATGTCTTTCTGTTTAAAAACAGATAATATTACCACGGCCTTCAGCAGCTCAGGAAGATAGGATTCTGTTGAATCTGGGCAATTTTAGCACTTTTCAAGTCAATGTTACCTCAGAAAACACATCTCTAGTGATCCACCTGGAATCTGAACGTGACATTCCACTAATACTCTACTTAGGGTATGGTTATCATCCAAATGAAACTAACTATGATATGAAAAATCATCTGTTCTGTAAGAAAACTACTGGAGGTAAGACAACTTGTTAGCGACCCGTGAACTTGTGCATTCTGATTTTATGTAACCAAAAGAGTTTCACCACCCACGGCCAGTTCACTCTGTACGGGAAGAGCTCAGCCACAACTTCACAGCACACACACATACTTGCAGAATGAGCCTCGGCCATGGGTTCAGACATCTAACTGCAAAGAAACCTCTCAAAGGAGTTTCAATTTGCCATGCTTCAGGGTTCCAATTTCTAGTGTACAGCGTTCCCTGACGGGAGCAAAGAGTGGGATGCCTTGAACTATGAGTTGATAAGAAGTATTTCATACCTGTTTCTTCAGTATATGCAATACAGCTGCATAGTTCAGAATTAGCATTTCTATATATACATTGAAACTAAAATATTTATGTTCAAGGTGAGACAAACACCTGGGTTCTTAGCCCAGAAGAACTCATTTTTGGAGAGGGAACCTACTATTTCATGGTTTTACAAGACATGGGAATGGATTCCACAGTCTATGACAGGCTAACAATAGCTGTCACTTGCTTCGCATCCCGCTGTGTATTTTGGGATGAGCACCAGGGGAAGTGGAACAGCTATGGATGTCATGTAAGTAGAGAGAAACAAAACAATGTTTATATTATATATTTCAACCGCCATCTTGTAGTGAAATGATAGCATTGAACTCACACCGTAAAAGAAGATCACTCTGAGATGTTTCAGCAGACTGAAGAAGTTTACTCATACCAGACTAAGCTTCAAATGATATTTCCATTTAGATTTCTTGGGATGGGCTTCTATATAAGAGGAAATGGAACCATTCTGACATGGCTGTGTTATATTACAATGCCTGTTTCTGCCTAGACATTAGAATTAATACTCCTTATGGGAACTTGAAGAATTCTTTTCTGTATAGCAGCGCTCCACACTAACTTCCCAATCTCAGCACTGTATTTTCATTTGCTTGGTAAGTTATCTAATACTTTGAAGACAAATGTTTTATCAGGAAATTTTTCTGGTTTTCAGGTAGGACGAAAAACAAATCCTAAAAGCACGCAGTGCCTCTGCAATCATCTGACCTTCTTTGGGAGCTCCTTCTTTGTCATACCCAATGCCATAGATGTTAGCAAAACTGCTCAGCTATTTGGTACATTTGTGGACAACCCTGTGGTCGTGACAACTGTAGGATGCATCTTTCTGATATATGTGCTTGTAGTTATTTGGGCTCGAAGGAAAGATATCCAGGATGATGCCAAAGTAAGTCTTCAGCTAATAAAGACTGAATGTATTTAGACCAATACTCGCTTTGCCTACCCTGTTTTAATAGGGAGTCTTCAACCAAACCTACTCCCTGCCCTGGAACTCTCTGTTTACTGGGAAGCATGTGCATTGTTCACAAGGTGACAAATCCCTATCCACAGCTTTAAGGAATACATACTTACAGAACAGCTAACACCCTGCTTGCATTGTGTCACTCTGCAGGTGAAAATCACAGTACTGGAAGACAATGATCCCTTTGCTCAGTACCGTTATCTTGTGACAGTTTTTACAGGACACCGCCGCGGGGCAGCCACAACCTCCAAGGTATCAATGGCACCACAGAATCATGGAATCATAGGGTGGGAAGGGACCTCTGGAGATCATCTAGTCCAACCCCCTGCCAGAGCAGGGTCACCCAGAGCAGGGGGCACAGGAACGCGTCCAGGCAGGGTTTGAATGTCTCCAGAGACGGAGACTCCACCACCTCCCTGGGCAGCCTGTGCCAGGGCTCTGCCACCCTCAAGGGAAAGAAGTTCCTCCTCAGGTTTAGGTGGAACTTCCTATACTCAAGTTTATGCCCATTCCCTCTTGTCCTGTCCCTGGGCACCACTGAAAAGAGCCTGGCCCCATCCTCCTGACACCCATCCTTTAAGTATTTATAGGCATTGATAAGGTCCCCCTCAGCCGTCTTTTTTCCAGACTAAAGAGACCCACATCCCTCAGCCTTTCTTCATAGGAGAGGTGTTCCAGTCCCCTAATCACCTCCAGTCCCCTTACCATGCGGTAAGCCAGTTTATGTCTAGAGAACTGGATGAATAATGGAGCACCTGAGGCTATCAAACAGGACGGCTCAAATGCAGTGTCTAAGCCAGAAAGTCCTTAGATTTGATGAAAGCAGGAAGAGTATGCCAGAGGAGTAGTCATACACAGGATCAAGATGTGCAAGTCTTCATTTTGCCATCTTGTTCTCCAGGTGACACTCACCCTCTATGGACTGGAAGGAGAGAGTGAGCCACACCATCTAACTGATCCCAATACACCAGTCTTTGAACGTGGAGGAGTGGATGTTTTCCTGCTCTGTACCTTCTTCCCTCTTGGGGAGCTGCAGAGTATTAGATTGTGGCACGATAATTCAGGGGACAGTCCATCCTGGTAAGTGGAGATCTGGAGATCCTTGGAAGTAAAGATTCACAAATATTTTTTGTAACAGTTTCCTTTTCTAGAATTTGAAAATTATCCTTTCTACGGTTCCAGAAAGGGAAGAAGTGTTAGTTTCTCATTTGCAGATGAACAGATCAAATCATAATCTAAACAGTGAGACCAGGAGTGCTTCCCATATCCTGTGTTCAGTACAGGATGGCATAAAACAAGAAGCCAAAGGCCTGAGTTTGTCATCTATAGTCCTGCTGAGTCCTGAATTTCATACCACTCAGTTATATGTGAATGTGCCCGGTATGTTTTTCCAACAGGTATGTGAATCGAGTATTGGTCCATGATCTGGCATGGGATCAGAAGTGGTACTTCCTCTGTAACTCCTGGCTAGCCGTTGATATTGGAGAATGTGTCCTGGATAAAGTGTTCCCAGTAGCTACAGAACAGGACATGAAGCAGTTCAGGTACCTTCTGTTTGATGGACTTTTTTACTTTTGGTAGCAATCAGTCTAGAAAAGCAAGCATGCAAAAAAGATCAACCCCCTAGACAAAAACAAAAACAAGAGCCCTTGTCAGTTGCCCTCAAAGGGCTCTGAACAGGGAAAAGAGGAAGGATGGTTAAGTAAGTCTTATCGACATCCTAAGAGTAACATCACACTGGAAACAGTGGTGTTAAAGAAGGATAGCCTGACATGACCTACAGCAACCCAAGCATCTTCTCTTATGTGTAATTTCCCTAACAATTTACATAGAAAGTGCTCATGATTAGCTTTCCCTCCATGGTGTGGCCAGAAGAAAAGGACATAAGTAGCTATGACCCTTCCATGCAAATCAAGCCATGATATTTGGTAATTTATCATAGTTATTATGTTTTTCTGACAGTGCCTAGAAGCATGAACAGGTCAGAACTCTTAACTATAGCTTTATTTTTCCCTCCCCTTTCGAAGTATCTACTTGATTTCCCTCTCCTCCTTCCCAGCAATCTGTTTTTCATGAAGACCTCCAAGGGTTTCCAGGACGGGCACATCTGGTACTCGGTTTTCAGCCGCTCACCACGAAGCTCCTTCACACGAGCCCAGCGTGTGTCATGTTGCTTCTCACTGCTTCTCTGCACCATGCTGACCAGCATCATGTTCTGGGGAGTGCCAAAGGACCCAGCTGAGCAGAAAATGGATTTGGGTAACAATCCTCACTGTTGCTTGGGCAGGGAAATAGATAAGACAGCAGGATCTAGAAGCAGGACAGTTGAACAAATGGGCTTTTTCCCAAGAGAGAGATCTGATGGTTCCTGGGGTTATTTTTACTCCTCCCCTCTGTTTGATCTTGACAGGTAAAATTGAGTTCACGTGGCAGGAAGTGATGATTGGCTTTGAGAGCTCCATCCTCATGTTCCCAATCAACCTGCTCATTGTGCAGATCTTCAGGAACATACGATCCCGGCCAGCCATGGAGGGAAGAGAGAAGAAGCCAGGAAAGAATGGGCGAGTGTCCCCAAGCCTACCGCCCACCCCACAGGTCACCCAGGCTGTCTTGCTCACTCCAGAGGCCGTGATAAAGGTAAATCCCTGCGTGTGCTCCCCAGTGGGTCCTGCACTGCCCTCTGCTGCCCCGCACTACCTGACATCCCCGGTTGAACCGCAGAAATCTTCCCCGCCAGATGCCCTTCAGCTTGTGTGAAGCAAAAACCCAGTTATGCACTGGTGCACAGCACTCATTTACGCGTCTACATGGAATCCTTGACTTCATTAAGATCTGCCTATTCACAGCCCAGCCTTTGCGCAATTATTACGTGCAACCAAAATCACTGTGTTCAGGAGGCAAAGCACACATTAAGCAAGACAGTGAAGATAAAAGGTATCATAGACCCTGTCTTCCTCAGCTAAGGTCCTCAGGCAGGAAATCCGCCTGTCCCATCCAGCGCTGCAGGGCACGCTACCCTTGCCCGTTCTCGAGATTTGAGCAATTGGTGCAGCTCACAGACAGTGCTGCCTTCAGATCACATCAGCTTAAGTCACTGCAGCCAAAGTCATGGCTGTGTCACTGCTGTCTTTTTTAGGATATAAGAAGAATTGCCAACTCACTCTTTAAAGCCCTGAAGACTCCATCTCTCACTTCAGTATCAGATCTAGGAAAATCAACTAACATCAACACACTATTGGCATTGGTTGAGGACATCATCTGCCAGCAGAACAGAGCGGAGCAAGAGTTTTATGATGAACGCAAAAAGGAGGATGACGCTATAATTGTCACATTAGGTGCTATGGATGTACAAGGTAAGCACCACAATGTGACATGCCTACTGAAACCTTTGTAGTGAAAATTATGGTAACACTAGAGTTGATGACCCAAGCTCTGCTTACATCCTGACTCAAAGGCAATTACAGAATCACAAATTAGTTGAGGTTGGAGGGGATCTACCAGCTACCAGCCTGGCTTGGGGGCAGGATCAGTACTAACAGCATAAGGACTCACAACTATCAGTTATTTCACAGTCTTTCTGTCTGTCATTTTTTTTCCTCTTAGCCTTGTGCTGTTGTTACTTTCAGTCTGACTCCTAACTTAGGCATTCATTTATTTTCAATTAAATCATAATGTATGAGCAAACAATCCCACTGATTTCACTAAGACTTGCATTTGGCTTTTCCAATAAGCATACCAAGCTACTAATTGCACAGGTAAACTATGAACAAATTATCATTTGATCTTATCTGACTCCTATTAAGGTTTTAGGACCTCTGTTTTACTAAGTTGCCTCCTGGCAACAGATCCAGCCCATTCCAGCAGAAAAGCACTAAAGCTCTAGTACTAAATTTGCTTTTATATGTCTTTTTCGATGTTACTCTTCACTTTGTCACATTCGTAAGCTTGAGCTCCAGTTCTGCTAACCTTTGTATTGAACGGTATTTTAATCTATGGATAATTATGCTGATTTTCTTTTAAAAAAAATTTAAATAATTCTTTACCTGCAGAAAAAACAAGAAGCCCAACTCCAGAGAAAGGAACATATGAGCGACTGAAATACAGTGATTACAATCGCTGCTTGTACATGCAACTCCAGCATGTAGAGAAGGAGTTGGAATTACTGGGGCCCCATAAATTTCAGATGCCTCAGAGTTACACACAAGCTGTTTGTCAGGTTCAGCACATGAAGAACCTCCTGGAGAACCGGATCTGCTCATCAGCATCCAGCAGTGAGAGGTAACCTAATTCTCATCTCCTTCTCAGTATAAGTAAATTCAGGTCGTGAATTCAAAACCAGTCAGGATGACGGAGCCCAAATAATTACTGCTTAATATGTGCTAGATAACCATTATTATAGTTGTAGAAACACGTTTTACTATACTATTGTAGGAGCAACAAAGAAATTTCAATGCACTGCGAACTGCACACAAAAGCAATAATGACAGATCATCGCGCTCTGTCATTTTTGCTCCAAAATTGAATGTTACAATACAATGTCACATGATAGTAAAGGGCTGGGATAATCACTGAGCTCAAAAGTCTCAGATGTCTCTTAAAATGCATGGATGAAGAAAAATTAGCAAGCAGGAAAAAATATTTCAGTGAAATCTGATAATTAAGTTGGAGGTATTGAAAACAATACCACTAATTGTCTCTCTGGCCTTTATAGGGATCACACAAGATGTATCCAGCAGCTAAAATGCATTTATGGTTTTATTTGTCAATATTTCTACTGGAGGTTCAATTATGCATGAACTGAGAAATAAATAAACCCATCATATTTATTTTGATTTTAGCTGATCTCTGCACATACTTTTGCTCACTGCATTTTTTACTATCCATATATCCAATATAACTGCATTGGTTAAAGGAATTTAGAATATTTTCATTGAGATTTTAAATCATAAGGTGTTGCCTATCCCCACTGGACCCAAAGATTGTGATTTTGGCTTCTGTTCCACTGCAGACTGATTTTTTTTTCTCTTACGGTTGACTCTCAAGGTGGTCCCTTACTCCAAGCTTCTCCGGTGATGGCAAGAAAACTTCTTCTTCCAAAGGGCTGCCCTGGTGGTTTGTGTTCATTGCCTGGTTCCTTGTTGCAGCCACTAGTGGTGTATCTGGGTTCTTTACCATGCTCTATGGGCTGCATTACGGCAAGGAGAACTCCATCAAGTGGCTGATCTCTATGGCCATCTCCTTCTTGGAAAGTCTTTTCATCACACAGCCCTTAAAGGTGAGATCCTCAGAAATACAACTGCTGGCCAATAGGAACTCATTCCACTATCATTTCACGAAGACAATGTAATGACTTCTAAAGAAACACAGGATTTAACACGTAAAATGAAAAGTCTTAAAACAAGAGCTAGCAGGTGGTTTACAGAGTTCTGTTGTCTTTGACTGCCATTAACTCCATTAGTTTCATCTCCCTTGTTTTGTCAGAGCTTAATGAGCTTAACAGGTCATTAGGTTTCTGATCAGGGAAGATGTGTCATAAGGCAAAATCAGTTTAGCTGGATGGACCCCAGAACTGTGCATTCTTCTCTTGTTTATGAGCTTCAGCTGCATGAGTTTAACAAAGCTAAAGCACAGTTGTTTTCCTGCAGTGCCTGGATCCAAAGGGATCCAGGTCAAAGCCTGAGCTTCTTTTTATGAAATGGGTATATGGTGAGTCTATAGCTAATTCTTTCCAGGTGCTGGGATTTGCTGCTTTTTTTGCTCTGGTTCTGAAGAAGGTGGAACATGAGGATGAAGAAAATACAGCTATTGGTGGGCCTTTATCTGCACCAGGTAACTGCCTGTAAAGTAGAGAAATTATTAAAGGAAGTGAAGCGTTCCCCAAGCTTTTGGAGTGCTTTATGCACAAATACATGACTCAGCTCAACTGAGAACTTCACTGGTTATCTTTATATACCTGAATCTTAGCTGACAAGATCAGCAGAAATCACTAAATCCACAGGTGCTGTGACTATGTGCCTACCAATTAGCGCTCCCAAGATCAAGGCAGAAGTGGAAACAAACCTAAATAACTGATTTTGTGCCAGATGGAGAAAATATAAAGCCCACCATATGTTTAGGTTGGATAAATCTTGCAGAACATTTAATGAAAGAGACCACAAGGTCAAAAAAGATATAAAAGAAGAAGTTTTGATCAAAAGAATAATACCTCCTTGTTTATCTTTTTACCACTGCAAATATATATCCATATACAATCTCCCCTAGCCCTGGTGTGAGATTGACCCTCTTACTAGGGGACCTACTTGCTGCCGGGATACCATTATTTGACTCTTTCCTTCCCTCCATCCCTGGCTTGCCTATGTCAGGAAAAAAGAAGTATTCTCCTATATTGATTCATTCTATTCTTGAGCTAGGGATCAAGACTTGTACAAGTGGACAGTCAATGACTTTTCAGTCTGTCGGCATTCAAGGAACATCTAGAAAAGAAAATAATAAAATGTGGCAAACTGAATGAAGCCTTTGTAATCAAAATTAATGAACCAGCACTATTAGTATGCAGTAACCATGCTTAAATATTTTAGCTCTCACATCAGACATAAGAAAAATCAGATACAAAAGGAGTCTTGTTTTAGCTCTGTGCAGACATCTCAGTATTCATGGCATGGCTTGCAACAAAACCTCAAACTATTCCACAACCTAGTGAAAATAAACACGCAGTGCAAAATGCACTCTTCATCTAGATTGGTAGATCTTTATCTGACAAGCATATCTAAAACTCTCTCTCAATGAAATTTCCCACCTCCTTCAAGTCTTTTATAAAAGTTCTCAGTTTACATACTTTTCCACAACCACAATTACCTGTATTACTCCCATAAACCAAACAGTGGCTTCTGCAATCACAGTCATCTCTAAAAAATGCTGACACCAGCAGACAGGAGTCCTAGGGCACAGCAGAGAAGTCTGATCTACAGTTTCCTCCTGATCAGCCTCAGGCTCTGAACACATCACCTTCTGAGAGGCTCAGCCTAGAGAGAGACACCTGGGCATAAACATAACACAGTGTGCTTGTGAGCTCCTTCCTCCCCACTGTTTGCCTTACTACACTAATTGTTTAAATCACATCCTCTGTCTTCCTAAGGGAAAGCATTAAATAGAACTGCTTCCTTATAATATCCAAAGAAACAAAAAGTAAGACATAGACAATCTGTTAATTAATTCCAGGCTTTACTGCTGTCACTCACAGGTGATTCAAAACCTCTCTTTGGAGCCCGAAGGGACAGTAGAAGCAATATTTACCAGCCACCTCCTGCAGCTGATGTGGAGAAGATGAAAATCAGCTGCATGAAGGAGCAGAAAGCATTTGCCCTCATCAGAGAAATCTTGGGTATTATCCATATGTAGATTGTCATGTTTTATTCAGTAGTATTCATCATTATTTTTAAATCAGTGAAAATATTGTTCTCTTCTGTGAGAACGTTTTGGCCTTAGCTTTCTGCCAGCCATTATGGTGTAGAGACAGGCTATTCAGTGGCAGTTGCAGTTGGAAGGAGGTAGGAATGTTAGCTGGAGATACAAGTCTGGTGAAGTCTTGATTTTATGGTAAAGAAACACATTACAGACACCTGAGAGGTTTAAGAAAAGTTATAAAGGGGAGAAGGAGGAGGTCTACAGGTAAATGAAGTGGAAATTGAAAGAGCGCATGGAGGCCATCTTTCTAAAAGCAGATAGTATCTATAGATAATGATTTATACCCCAGTTTTATTTCCTCTAAAAACAATGGAAAAAATTACCTCAACTTCACTTGCAGCAAAGTTAGACTACTCATTTTATTTTGAGCTGTTATTACTATTAGAGTTCAGGCTTCACGCTTGTTTTCTCAACTGCTACTTGTATTCCAAATGTGATATGCTTAAACTGCAGCACGTTGAAGTAGCTTGTGCATATTCATTAGCACGGGTCAGTCAGAGTCTACCAAACATCTCCTCAACATAATAAGCAATGACAGCAGTAATCATTCATGCAATCTATTTTGAACACCAGTGCTAATTCTGAGCTCACATACGCTGTCTTTTCTTGGTTTTTTTCCAGCCTATCTGGGATTTTTATGGATGCTGTTACTGGTTGCCTATGGGCAGAGAGATCCCAATTCCTACTACTTAAACAAACACATTGAGAACAGCTTTACAGATGGATTCCACGATGTCTACAGTTATCAGGATTTTTTCACATGGGCAAACACTACCTTAGTCAAAAGTCTTTATGGATCATATAAAGGTGCAGAGTCTCATTGTTTCACTTCAGCGTGCCAGATTCTGAAACATTATCTTTCGTACATATCCCTAACTTGCACATGCATATTTGACGGGAGAAAGAAACTGGAAGTGTATAAGGCTAGTATGGATTCTTATAATATGAATACTAGTTGATAACAAAAATCCTACAACTTGACCCTGAGTTTAATGTGTCCTGATATTTTCCTTATGTTTAATATAACCCAAAAGTTCTGCACTATAATGTTACATTTTTCATATTTTACATTACTTATTCCAGATATTCAGATATATGCCTCAGTTTTACACAAGTTTCTTTCCATAATTCAAAAAAAGAATGGCAGGCAGGTGGCACTACAAAGCTTTTCCTCAGGAGAGCTCTGTTTGCATCATGACTTAGGTCAAGGCTAATTATGCAATATCACCACATTTCTATCTAGCCATACCCAGTAATGAATATGACCCATTTTCCAGCTCACATTTGAGAGTAAATATGGAAATACGTTAGCAGAGTTGTTCATTGGACACAACAGGCACTGACCAGCTGTGGCCAAATGAACACTGCATACAGCTGCTCTGCTGAGTGACTTGAAGGAAGTCAGTTTTCTCCTCCAGGCCCCAGTTTCCTTCTGTATAAAATACAGGTAGTGATACTGAACTCTGTTATCTACGGGTGTTATCTAAGAACACAGTTCAAATGAACACGAGGGCTTAATTTTCATTACTATTTTGCTTACAGTGTTTTTTAGAAAAGAATCTATAGCAAAATATTAATGCATCAGTGAATCATAAATGAAATGAAGAAATATTATTAGTAATTCTGTCATATTACCAGTGCTGCTCTTTTCCATCTCCTGTGTAGGATTCATTACAGATGGCAATTCCAAGCTGGTGGGTAGTGCTCGAATTCGCCAAGTAAGAGTGAAAGGAGACACCTGTCCTGTTTCTCCCAGACTCCAGCATGTGATTCAGGAATGCCATGCTCCATATTCCCTACAAACAGAAGATACATCAGATTATGGGGAACACTGGAATGCTTCAGTCTTTGATAACTCCTCTGACCTGAGCTCAGCATGGCAGTATCAGAGTCAGGCCAAACTGAGAGGGCACGCCACCTGGGGCAAACTGGCCGTCTACAGGGGAGGGGGATACACGATTCACCTGGGAACGGATCCTAAGGATGCCTCTAGGTACCACTCATATTCTTGTAAATTATTAGTGCATCTGCTGTAGCATCAAGATGCTCTTTCCTCTACTCTATTTAAGATTAACATATATGAGGTTAATGATCGGATACCTGAGGCACTCGGGTTTAGTACTGGACAGGATCTGGTACCTGCTTCTCCACAGAAGCCAAAAAGAAGCTTACGACCCAGACTAATAGTAAAATATCCCCTATACCCAGACTTAACAGACCAGATGTCCTCTTGAACATCTTCCCTCTGGTTTACTCTTTCTCTATGATAATATCCAAACACTCCTATCCCCCATATGATACTGTCTCTCTCCTGTATGGTTTAGATCACTGGCTATACATTTTTTGGCAGAATTCTCCAGTACCTTTTCAACAACGTCTGGCTAGACACCTTCACAAGAGCAGTGTTTGTTGAATTTACAGTCTACAATGCCAATGTGAACCTGTTCTGCATTATAAGCCTGATGTTTGAAACCAATGCTTTAGGTGAGAACCTTTTTTAACTTACACATGTCTGAAGACAGCAAGCAATGCAGCTACAGAGGGCAGATTTACATGCTGTCAGTGTTTACCTAGTTCTTTATTCAATAGACAGAAGTGTTTTAACAAATCTAATAATGACAGAATCAATGCCAAATTTATAAACCATTTAAGGAAAATGCAGCATCACAGTGATACAGACCATAATGGAATATCTTATGTTTGTTTATGCTATGGTCATCTTCTGATGAAGAAAACATGCTACTGAAACTTAATCTCCAGAATTTACACAAAAGGAACAAGAAAAATTATGTTTCCTAATCATTTCAGCTATCAATATAATATTAAGACAAAAATACAAATAACAGTCTGTCTTTTTTGTTCCAGAAGACTTCTAATAGATAGCCATGTAATCATACAATACATAATCCAGATACAGCAAAGAAAACAGTGAAACTAGATTCTGGTTTGAAGGCCACAGAAAAAAATTTACTGTGAGCAGTAGCCTCCCTCAGGTCTGTCCCAGTGCTGGAAAATGCCCAAACCAGACAACAAAACTAAACTCATTGTCTTTTTAGAATGAGATTCAGATTTACATCTCCAGGTCCTCCTGCTACATTTCTGCATTTGTAGTCCAATCCAAACTCAGCCCTGCTGGGATTAATATCATACTATCCTACAAGAGAGCACTAGCACTCTATAAGTGCCTGAAATTCCTATTTGAGGAAAATGTCAAAGAACAGTTATAAGGCTATTCACATAACCAAGTCTAAATCCTAGTTTGATGGTTGTATTCAGTCTCATATTGATGTGAACGTAAGCACGGAAGTCTTACTGGTGAACTAAATTGTTTGAATGAAAACAAAAAGATGTAATTATTAGAGCACTGAGGTGAGCATTGTTTTTTTAGGGGCCTTCTTCATAAGCGCAGACCTGCAAAGTGTACGGCTTTACACATACACCAGCAGTCTCCACGTCTTCGTGGTTGCAGCAGAAGTCATTTATTTCCTCTTTATTGTGTACTACATGATAGTACAGGTAAGACCCGATGGAAAGTTCGGTTGACAGCACCTCCTTGTGTCTGGTTTTGATCTCACTTACAAAAACTTTAGGCTGCCCAGAGAAGTGGCTGGGTCGCCATCGCTGGAGGTATTTAAAAGACGGATAGCTGTGTGCTTAGGGAGAAGGTTTAGTGGTGGTTTTGGCAGCGTTAGGTTAATAACTGGACTCGATGATCTTAAAGGTCTAACCTAAATGATCCCATGATTCTATGACACTCTTGATTTCAGTGGTGCTGCTGCTGACTTGCACCAATGGTAGACTGGATCAGATACTGTATCTGTGTTAAATAATAGGAAGGCAACATTTTATATGGCTGGAATGCTTCTTTTGAGAAAGATAATGAGAAATTAGTGTAAGATGTAATTTTAGCAGTAGTTTATTGCAGAAAGGATAGCCCTAATCTTTAGAGGTGTATTGTATGATACAGAGTCATGAGACTGAAACAGTAAAATTCCTCTTTTCACAGGGAAAACTGATGAAGACTCTGAGCTGGAGATACTTCCACAGCAAGTGGAATCTCCTGGAGATGGCCATTATATTGATTAGCTGGAGTGCCCTGTCAGTGTTTGTGAAGCGGACAATCCTTGGGACCCGAGACATCAGCTACTACCAGGAACACAAAGACAAGTAAGTACTAATGCTAGTCAGTGCACCCTTTCTTGGTGCTACTTGTGCAGAAACAAATCTATTTTTCCTCTTCCCAGACAGTAGCATGTCTGTGCTAGATAATGCTACCCTATATGACTATATTCATGAAGCATGTACGTATTTCAGAGCTTAGATGTGTGTCAGCCATAGGATTTTCTTCTGATACTGCTATAATAAAATCCAGCAGACTTGAGCACCAAGTTCCCCATCCTAGCTGCGAGTTCCCTATACGCATCACCTTCCTCTGAACCAACAAGCCTTTCTGCTACAGGACATCCACCGAGCCAGTACATAATCTGCCTCATTCCTCCTTGTTAAAAGCCATTGGTTAGAGGACAATAATGGCTTATTTAATACAGAATGGAAAATGAGAACATCTGTTAAAAAACAGTTACACAGGAAAGAGGTGACAGAATCGCAGGATAATTTAGGAAGAAAAGGACCTGTGGAGGTCTCTGTTCCAACCTCTTGATGTGGCCTTAGATCAGGTTGCTCTGGGCCTTGTTTGGTTGAATTTTGAGTATCTCGGAGGACAGCAGTTCCACAGCCTCCCTGGACCCCTGTTCCAGTGCTGAACCACTCTCACTGTGGGGGGAGCAGGGGGAAGAGGTTTTTTTGACATCCAGCTGGAATTCCTCTTGCCGCAACTTGTGGCTGTTGTCTCTTGTCCTTTCATTGTGCACCTCCAGGAAGTATCTTACTACATCCTCTCTATAATCACCAACTAGGCAGTTGGAGACAGCAATTAGAGGCCTCCTCGGCTTTCTTTTCTGCAGGCTGAAGAAACCCAGCTCCCTCATCTTCTCATGTATGTCCTGTACCCTGACTCCCTACCATCTCAGCAGCCCTCCATTGGACTCAATGTCCTCTTTGCACTGAGGAGCCCAGAACTGGGCTCAGTATTCCAGATGCAGCCTTGCAAGTGCTGAATGAGAGAAAGAACAATCACTTCCCTTAACCTGACAGCTACATTCTTGCTAATACAGCACACACATATCATATAGGTGTATGTCATGTGCTATACTAGCATACAAAATTTATAAAAGCTTTTTGTGGTCAACTCTGTTGTAAACAAAATTGTAAGTACAAACAATATGCAACCTTTGTGAAGGGTAAATATAAGTATTACCAAGCTTTTTTTTTGCTAACATTAAGGCTTGACTTGACTTGCCTCAGTCAGAGATCACAGTTCTGACCTCCAATCTTTTACTTCATTCCTTTCGGTACCCTCTCACCCAACTTGTTGGAAATCAGCTAATCCTGTCACGGCCAGTGCACCCTGGTAGCTGCACTGCACCAGTCACCCCCTCCGCTCAACTACACATGCACAGAGGAACCTGTCTTCCTCTCTAAGCACCAGAATGTGATAGTAACTTTGCATTACCTGCCTTTAAACTGTGACTTGCTAAAAATAAGCAACATTTGAGCTACAGCCTGGACCCTCTCTCAGCTCTAGCAAATGCTGTTAAAAAAACCTCTGCCACGTACAACTGAGCTTTTTGTGTGCACACAGCAGGAAGTACAGATGGGAACATTCAAGCAAGAACTCATGTCAGCCCTCCACTGAAAACAAGGACAGAGTGACTGGCTTTTGCAGCATGCTCATTTATGCACTTCACCAGCTCCTGTGTACATGGTCTATTACATCTTTTCTGGTTTTTTTCTAACAGCTGTGTAAGCTTTAATGAAACAGCAAGGGCTGATGCAGTTCTTGGCTACCTGATTGCGTTCCTAGTGCTTCTCTCCACAGTGAAACTGTGGCATCTCCTGAGGCTCAACCCTAAACTGAACATGATCACTTCAACTTTAAGGAGGGCATGGGGTGATATCTCTGGATTCATCACTGTAATTGCCATCATGTTCCTCGCCTATTCCATCGCTGTGAGTAACACTGTGGTTTCTGTTGTCTGCAGTCTGCATCCAGGTACTGTCAGGTTCGATGAATTATTTCTGAATGCTGAAAGCAACGCAGCTTTGAAATATAAAACTGAATAAAGCTGCCTGTCTAAATCTTAGGTTAGCAGCTTGGAGCCTAGTTCTTCAGTATAAGTGAAACAGAAGTTAAAATATCCACTTGTCTATTCTTTGCAAACTGAAATCTACTGCAAAAATCAAACACTGAGATAAAAAATGGATTCTATGTGTGTAATAGGTGTGACAAAGAATGAAGTACATGAAAAATAATTTTCTGGATAAAGCTTAAATCGGGGAGAGTACAGCAAGTGCCACTTTCTATTTGACTAGTTTTTAAGTGTGAAATAATTACTTTTCTGCCTATTATAGAATACTTTTGCAAATAAAATGGTATTTTCATTCCAATGAGATTAAAGAATTATTGGACTGCAACTTTTTATGTATATTTATTGTTTTAGCTGAAAGGTTTTGTGTAAATCTTCTGGGAGAAAGTGGGAAATTCAGCACATCTCAGTTGCAAAATCACTGAAGAAGTGAAACCATCCGAGCCAAATACAAACTGTCCTGTAACGGGCAGTCCTGTGACAAACTGGACCTGCTGCAGTCTCACGCTGCCTGATTTCACGTTTCTCATCTCTCCCTCCAGCACTGACAATAGCAACTGAGTAGCTTTAGGCACTGGTGAGGACACAAACTTAACAGGTAAAATAAGTGATCAGATCAGTTCCATGACCCAGCCTGTTCTCACATAATGCAAGCACTGGAGCTGTGAAATATAGAGGCAGAGGGGTGGAGAAAAAGGTGAGACTGCAGCAGCCCCCATTTAAATCAGACACAGTAGGCCC
This sequence comes from Rhinoptilus africanus, assembly GCA_013400135.1. Taxonomy (NCBI): domain Eukaryota; kingdom Metazoa; phylum Chordata; class Aves; order Charadriiformes; family Glareolidae; genus Rhinoptilus; species Rhinoptilus africanus. The sequence goes on along the minus strand of VXBO01010997.1, from coordinate 1,258,622 downwards.
ACAGGATATAAACAAAGAAAATAGCACCTCGGTTACTGAGCGCAAACAAAGAGGTTGCCTATTTGGAAGGATCTGTGCGCTAAAAGGTCATTGTTTGTGACTATGATTCATTTGGTCAATTATGCAGGGATAAATCTGCTCCTTGGAGGTGGGTTAAATAACTTTCACGATTTCATCATGTATTTGCAGATTTTTTATGTATCTAGAGCCAAGCTGAGTAGATATAAGACATTCTCATATCCATGGTAAAAAGTCTTACAGCTAAACACGCTCAGAAAGTGTGAATCCAGTTCTTAGCTCTAGGTTAGTCTTGTGTGACCTTGTCTGGTGTTTCCTGTTTGTAAACAAAAAAAACCCAAACCCAGAACACATAAAAAGCTTCTTGGCTCTGATGACACGCTAGGAGGGCTTTCACTGAGTACAGCAGTCATTAGCTGATTTTGCAGCAAGGCTCTGATCGTGACACAAGATATGCCTTCTTTGCAGACAAACTTGATATTTGGCTGGAAGCTCTACTCTTACAAAACTCTCTTCGATTCAGCAGAGACCATGGTCAGTCTTCAGCTGGGAATATTCAACTATGAGGAGGTACCACCCCTAATTTTGATAAGTTTATCATTGTAAAATTAGCATCTCAGCCATCAAATATGCTCTGGCCCAGCAAAGAGAAAGACTTTCAATTAGTGCTAGACATTAATCTGATTTTGCAAGCTCTACAGCTTCCTAAAGCAGCCACCTTTTCTTATCAAGAAAAAGGCACCATCTCACATCCCATTTTCACCATCAGTAGACTCATAATTAACCTTGCATTGAGAAAGATGCCCACATTTAAACTAGACATGTTACTTACTGATTACAGAAAGTTTTGAGCAATTTCCTTAGAAAGCTACAGACGGAAATGTGAGCAATGCCCTGCATTTGTTCTGAACACACACCCATCAGCTTCCCAAAAAAGGCAAGGCCTTACAAAAAGGAACTTTACGTTACATTTGTTTTTACTATTCTGGGCTTTTTCATTAAGTTCTTTCAAATATTACAATATCCTTTGAACAGCCCTTTCTGGATTAAGCTACTTCTCAGACATCTCTGACTATGAAGTCCTCCTTGGTGGATATTTTCAGACCATGGATCCAACAGGGTACGGGTAGCTTTGAAGATCAGTAATTGGGCACAGAGTTTTTCACCTCTACATCCCACTCATGTTGTTAATCATGAAAATACATTCCTACGTTAGAGCTCACATGAAAAATAGGTTTTTGGATTTTTACACAACCCTTTGTTGATAAGTGTCCATGACAGTCTGACTGGGCTTCTTTGTAAATACGCTACTAAGCATACCGAGATTTCATCTATACTTTGAAAGCCAAGGCATGATGGAGCTTCAGCTGTTCTGTGGATAAACAGTTCTCCAGGCTTGTCAACTTTCACATGAAACTTTCATACCCTTACAATCAAATGCAAAAACTTAAAATATCCCAAAGATTCCCCATATTCATATATCATATATAAAAAACATTCTATCCTCTTTGTACTATATCATATCAACACAGGAAAGTGAATAAAGGAGAAAAAATTTTTATATATATATATATGTATAATATAGATAGCATAATTTACTAGCCACAAGGATTTTCAGGGACAAACTCCTTGTCGTGTCTTAACTGCTTGTATGTATGTTTTTGGGGGGGTTGGGTTTGGTTTTGGGGTTTTTTTTACAGTCAAAATATGATGTCTTACCTTATTAATATTACAGGTCTTGGACTACAATCCAATTTTAGGCTCCTTCTTAATTGGATCCTGCATAATTTTCATGACATTTGTGGTACTGAATCTGTTCATTTCGGTGATTCTGGTTGCTTTTGGTGAGGAGCAGAAGCACTACCAGGTGTGTTCATCTAAGCTCTCCTGCCATTTTTAACACTTATAGCGCAGTGCTTACTCATGATTTAGGTATTCTGCCATCGGATGAAACCTATACAAACTCAGTTCAACTCCTAAGAAGTCAAGATTTACTCATAAAGCACATTTTAGATTTTCCAGATTTACACTGTCCATTCCTGTTCAGACGAGTCCCTGTTCAGATCTGATTTGTAGCCTTCTGTTCAAACACTAAATCCAACAAAAGCCTTAGACTTGTGCTCCAGCACCAAAACTGCTACTGAAGTCCATGAGGACTTTACACTCCTTTCAAAAACATCCCTGAGTGCTTGACCCATTCAAGCTATTGATAGCATGGTGTAAATCCCAGCTTAGTACTCCAGTACTGTCCAAAATGCCTCCGTTTTAAATAAAGTCAAGGGAGATGAAATCAAAGAACATGTCTCAATAGGAAGCAAGATATATTTACTTTTTCTCATTTGCTTTGTCTAGAAGGCGGCTCACTGTATGTACCACTAGCTGTATGGTAGCTGGCAAGTGAACTCCAGACTCCTGTAGCAAGATTTCCATGGGCTTTGACAGAGCTAAAACTTCTGTAACATACATGTTCACTCAGGCCCAACTGGGACTTTTGTCCCGATAAATATATTTGTGTGATGTTTTGCTTTGGCAGTTACTTCTGCTCTGTTGTTGAAAGTGTTATTGCTCCATTGAGGGAAAGTTGGCTTTTTTCAGCTCAAGTAGAGATTTTCTCTTGTGACTTTCTCCGTCTTCAGCAGAGACGGTATCTGCTTCTGGTCTGTGCATCTGAGTAACTTATTTCTCATTATTTTAGGCTTCAGAAGAAGAGGAGATTGTTGATCTAATGCTAATGAAACTTTTCAGTTTCTTTGGGATTAAATGCAAGAAGGAAGAGAAGCCAGTCACTAGTAATCACCTGGAAAAATCTCTTAACAATTAGATGACAACCACGGTGAAAAGTCACTTTATTTGTGGGTGATAGCTTTACTTTTTAACTATGAGCTGCAGTGGCTAGACTTAGGTTATCGTGGCTTCTGGCTGAAATGCTGTGGCATTCAACCAATAAACTGTTGCTGGCGTGTTATTGTACAGAATCATAGAATTGCCCAGGTTGGAAGGGACCTTTCAGATCATCCAGTCCGACCATCAACCCTACACTGACAAAACGACCATTAAACCGCATCCCTCAGCACTGTATTCACCCGTCTCTTGCCTCCAGGGATGGTGATTCCACCCCTTCCCTGGGCAGCCTGTTCTAATGCTGAATAACCCTTTTGGTGTAGAAATGTTTCCTCATATCCCATTTAAACCTTTCCTGGTGCAACTTGAGGCCAATTCCTCTTGTCCCATTGCCTGGTGGGAGAAGAGATGAAACTGCCCCTGGCTATCCCCTTTCAGGTAGTTGTGGAGAGTGATGAGCTCTCCCCTCAGCCTCCTCCAGGCTGAACACCCCCAGCTCCCTCAGCCGCATTTTGGAGTATTAGCTAAGAAATAACGCTAAACCTAAGACAAAGCGTCCCACGCGTACTCCCTGTAGATTTAGCATCCGTATTTAATAAACTGAGCGTCTGTTGCACCGTTTGGCTAAAACCTGCTCTCTTTCCGCCGAGCCAGCGCCATGGAAAGATGGCGACCCCCCCTCGGGCCGCCTTCCTGCCGCCGGCCCGACCCTGCTCCCGCCCCGGGCACGGCGGCCTGACGGCGGGGTCACGAAGCCTCCCGGCCCCGCGGCTGCCGGCCGCCTCCTCCGAGGCCGCGAACCCCGCGCAGGGACCGCGACAGCNAGGGAGCTCGGTGCGATGTGCAGCCCCCCGCCCGGCCGAGCCTGCGGGGGCGGATGGTGGCGGCGGGGCGGGGGGGGCGTGTGTCCTTGTGCCGCTGCCGCCGGGCGGCCGTGAGGGGAGCGGGGCAAGCCTCGCAAGATGGCTGAAGGGCTGCGGGGGGCAACGGGTGCCGGCCCGCCTGTGGCAAGTCCCACCTGCCCCTTGTCGCGGTGCCGGCCCTCTCCCGGTTCCTCCTGCCAGGAGGAGCTGGTTCACCTCCGTTATTTGGCAGAAAGCTTTTAACCTCTTCTGGATGCTGCAGTTCTTTAGCAAAGTGGCCCGGTCCCCTGCTGGCCCCAGCTGCCGGCTTCGCCGAGCGGGCCGAGAGCGGAGAACGCGCATTTGAGGGAAGAAGCGGGTAGCTTTTCTGGGATCGTCTTGCCGAACAGGCATCATCCCGTATCCGCTTCATTAAGGGTTGGTAGGTCGGAGGAGGACGGGCGAGCAGTAGCCCCAGCAGCCGGGCTGGCGGTGGCCACCTCGCCAGGGCTCACGGAGCGGGGCCGGCCTGGCCCGCTGCCCGGCGGTGTGGCGGCAGAGGTGGTAGGGCAGGAGATGGACTTGCGCATCGTCGCTCGGGGCGGTTTTGTGCTCCGTGTAACTAATGTAGAAAGTGCCCGCTGCTGTAGGAGCTCTCTGAAGGAAAGTCAGCCACAGAAGTCTGAAAAACACCGTCTGTGGTACTGTAGAAGACAGGAATGTTGAAAAGATAGAAGAGGTGAAGAATATGCTATAAAAGTAATGACTGCCACTAAGAGGTCATAAATTTCCTTCCAGATAGTCTTTTAACTTACCTGTTTACTGCCCTCTGCTACAAGTAAAAGAAATAGCATTTATTAGTTATTATTTGCAAACTGAGTCAAGATCTAAGCTTTTTATACTATTCTAATTGTTTAATATACCCATTGTTTTTCTATAGATATAACTTGAAGGAATAACATAAATTATGCTTTTGTTTTAGGCAGAGAGGAAAAAAATTGTATGCCTCTTTGTGGAGGTGTGAGTTTTCCTTCACTCTTCAGGTATATATTTATGAAATATTTAATAGAGGCAGACTAAACGAAATGAAGGTCTGAATTCAGCATGTGCTAGTTAAGCTGAAACCAAAGTCATGTTGAAATTAATGAAGCTGGAGTAAATTTAGCTGCTCTTCTGAAAAAGAATGCTCACAGAAGAGATTTGATATGCTTTGACATTTCATATGCATTTAATTTATTTAATGGGCTGATCACATGAGCTCAAAGTTCATATTTTGAGATTACTTATTAACTCTTTTTAATTTGACCTTTACTTTATTTGCACTGTTTTTTGTTACATGGTTAGAATTTTTCATTTTTCACTCTTCCCCCCCCTCCCATACAAAAGCTTATGTGCTCCTCTAACTGTTTAGAACACTTTACTGCTGTGTTCCAAACTGATAATGGAAATCTTGTTTTTCTCGCTTTTTTTTTTTTACCTTGCTTTACAAACATTTTATACAATATTATTATCCTACATAAAAAGATATTGGTTGGCTTCTTTGTGATATATGTGTTGTCATAAATGTTCAGCTTGGGTTTGAGATTCTGTGTCATTTTTCATTCTTATGGCTCGTTACTCATTTCCAATGAAATTCCTATTACCCATGGGTTTAATGTCTTGACCTAAAATGATTTAAGACATTTGATTTCTTCTGTTTATTAGAATGTGTGCTGAAGAGATTTATGTAGGTATCAATAATGCTAGCTGAAATTCTCTGGGGTTTTTTAGTGGTAATTCATGGAAGAATACTTCATATTTGCATTTTACTCCAAATTTTTCATGTAATGTACTTGCAAAAACATGTGTTCCTCTACCGAGGCCTGTAAGACTTAGGCCATCTTCAAAGACAAACTATTTTATCTGGGACTTGCTTCTCTTACCTGTGTTCAGACATAAACAAGAGGATCACTACAACTGAAACAGCTTAAAGTTTGACTGACTTACAGTGGAAAGATTTTAGCAGGTCTACAGTGAGAACTTATGTTTTCATTCATGTACAAGTTTAGAAAATATATAAGGATTTGCAGAAGTGTGATTTCTCTAGCAGGCATAAGGCATAAGGGATCCAGGCTCTCAAGAGCCTGAGAGGAGAATTTTGAACTCAAAAGGAAGGCCCGGCTGTGCTGCTCTGGCACCAATCACACAGGCAGCTCTGTTTAAAACGTCATCTTCTCCAGCTTCTGGGTCATCCCTTGTCTGATTGGATAAGAGCTACATGTGAAAATTAAAAATAAATTCACTTTTTAAAAAATAAAAAAGGGGAAGACAGTATCTATGGAGAAACTGGAAGTGAGAAAACAGCCAAAGCAGGCTCAAAATGCTCAGAGTGAGAGAAGTTCCACGTAAAATGTTAGCAAGGAAAATGTTGCCTGTTTCAATTCCTTCCTTTGAAGTTTCTGCATATGACTTTATATAAAGAATTGCTTCTAATACAAGCTAGTACAACCTGCCCTGAATCTTACAGTTATAAAATATATGTAGCATTGTAAGAATGCTGTGAAAAGACTTAACAGGGTCTTAAATATGCTTTTTAAAAAACTATCCAGAAGAACTACTGTGTTCTTCTCACAGTAACAGTATTAACAGAGAGCAAATTCTTCTAAGTAACAGCTGCCTGCATTAATTCGCCTTAATTTGATGTAGATCTGTGACAACATTAAACACGGAGAAATAGACTCGATAGGAAATGTCAGGGGGAGGGAAGGGAATGGGCCACTTAAACTAACCGGGTTGTTACTTTTTAACTTCAACCGATGGCTCTAAGTACTTTGAATGAGATGCTACTGTAATGCTGACAATGGGGCATTAACGCTGGCCTGCCCTGCAATAATAAAGTGGTTGGCAGAAACAAACACTAAATATGCTTGAAAAGCCCCTACGCCATCATAGAACTGCCTAATTATGAGCAAAGTACGCATATATGCTTTAGACTTATATTTTAGTTGGAAATACTACTGTTGCTCCTGTATTTCATCAGTATCTAAGTGATAACAGCACAGGAACTAGTAATGCTCTCAGCAGAACACCTAGTGGGCTTCTACCTTGTCACTCAACATGTCGTGAGCAAAACAAAATGCAAATTGCATGTGCTGTTTGAAATGTTTTCCAATAAAAATGAACAAAACTAACTTCAGTTTAACGATTTTAAGCCTGCAAATGTGTCACTGTATTTAAGCGAGCAACATGTCAGTCACTTCTTTCTGAAATACCAAGTTTGTTTCATTTTAGCCCGCAAATTCACAGACAAGCATGAATGGATAACAGTTGAAAACGGCATTGGAACAGTAGGAATCAGCAATTTTGCACAGGTATTGATCTCTTCCCCCTTACCCAAGTCTGCAATGTTTATTTATGCATACCTGCTCCTGTCCTTGCTCTTTGGACAGTTACTGGTTTTTATCGTTCTAATTGCATGTGCTACACACGGAGTGCGATTTCTGGACTTGGTCTATCACATTATTTGTGAAGGGAATGCTGCTTCAGCATTCTGATAAACTCTTAATCACTTCAGATTGAGCCTATGGAGAGCTGAACTTGATGACCAACTTAATGGTTCAGCGGAATTCAAAACCTCCTTTATTACTTCAGTTCTTACAGGCCTGAGGAGTTTGTGGCTATGTGAAGAGGGTATCTTGTGCTTTTTAGGCCAAATTTCCTTTGACAATGAATACGGTGCAAACTGTCTGGCTAAAGAACAATTGTGAACAGAAGTACAATGTGGCGCATATTTTTTACTCTAGGATAGGAATTCCTTTGGATTTTTTTCTGTTGTTTTGTTCTCGTGCAAGTACTTGATTTGGAATAAGTCACAGACAAATTCAGGGTACAGATTCACTGTATGTGAAATTTAAGGAAAATCTAATGTGAGAAGCTATGGATGAAATGGAATTGATGTTTCTTAGGACAAGCAGCATTTCCTGTAATCTCAGTTTTCTGTAAATGACACTAATGCTCTGTATGATCCCTAGTCTCTTGTGAGATGGGGTCTGCTTGTCAGTGAAGAGGCAGAAACCTATTCTGCTTGAGCCGATTCTTATGGTGATAAGGCTCATTATTAAGTCAGTAAGGACAAGCTGTACGCTGACAGCTCTCCCGTGGCCCGTGTCTGGGGAGGAATCATTGTATTTTCTTTTGGGTTACACTGGAAGCAAATCCTCTGTGCTTTGTAACGAAAAGATAATTCCCTCAAATCACTGGGAACCTTGGGCTTTAAAACAGTTGTTACTCTAGCTGATGCTAAGAAGATCAGCAGATGTTATTTCTCATTCTGCCTGAAGAAATCTACATATAATACTTGTAACTCAGCCTGAGGGTTATTAACACCGTAACAGATAAATGATAATTTGGCATTTGGGGCATGATAACAAAACAGTTTTTTCAAGTTGATTGTTTAAAAAGAAAAAGTGGAAAATAATCAGTTGTTAAAGACTGAGAAGTAAATTTAGAGACAGAGATTACTTATATACAGATATTAGAGTTGTTGTATCAGATCTCTCCTATGTATAGTTTCTTTAACGCATGCTTTGATGCTTTTGTTTTTCTTTTCAGGAAGCATTAGGAGACGTTGTTTACTGTAGTCTTCCAGAAATTGGGACAAAATTGAGTAAACATGGTAAGTTTTTGCTGTAATTTCTGGTGAAGTACTTATTCTACTCATCCCACTCACCCTTTGCAAAGATGAATTTTATTAAATCATCTTTATGTTCATTAATACCATTATAAATCTTCTGGATGAAAACCAAATTCAAGTGTTTCTACAAGAGACAGCTTTCATTTCCAATTCTCACTGTCAGACCATGCACAGTAGCAGAAAGTACCTGCTCATTAAACTGGGAAGACATTTATTTAAAAATCAAATGTTTGAAATATCATTTGTAATAATTTAATCTATGTTCTGTTTTTAAAATATTTATGCTTTAATTTGACTTGCTAGTGTTCAGCCAGGCTCGTACGTATTTCTGCAATTATGCATTTCATGAGTTGCACGATGTGAAACATCTAATTGATATCAAGCTCTGATTTTTCTATGAATATACAGACACAGTAATTTTGGGTATCAACTGTAATCATAAGGTTTTGCTCATTAATGACATACAAATTGTTACATTCTTAATCATTCAGTTACATCATTTTCCATATTAAGGAAGAGTGAGCATTAACATGTAGAAAGGAAAGGCCTATTTGTGTATTTACATGGAGAGTATATGAAGGAAAGATTGTCGTTAGCTTCAGACATTGCAGAATAAGAATGTAGATTTACTGAGGTAAATAGCAGGCCTTCCTTTTGCCATCCTTCTTATGGAATAGGTCTGTTTCGAACTGTTTTAGTCAAATCTACTACACCACATTGAATGGTGCATGTTAGACAAAAGGTCTTTCTGTTTAGGGTTTTAATTAACCAACTTGTAGTTTTGTTTTATCTGAAGGAATTTCACTTCCATTTAGTTCTTTTTTCTACCCATTCTGGCCTTAGTCTAATTCCAGTCTTTCCCAGAACATGTTGTTCTCTGATTCCTTGTGCTGATGCCTATCTGCTCCTCTGACAGCTCCATGTTCCTCCAGCCTCTGTCTTGTTTGTTTGTGGCTTAGGGTTGCTCTGGACTAACATCGCTCCAGGCACCTTTTCCATAACTGCCTACAGAATGGAAAAAAGGGAAGAGCGGCTGGGTGATTCCAGTGCGGTGCTTCTGAATACTAATGTGTGTTTTCCAGTGAGTGCAAATGTAACACTTGATAGTGTTTCTGAAGAAAAATTGGTATTCCTGAAATTGTGCCTGTGTCTATTTTGTAACCAAATTATATATAAAAAGGTTTAAATTGCAGATAAAAGGCATACTTAGGTCTCTCTCTGCAAGAGCTGAATGTGGTTCCGTCTAACCTTATATCATATCATACGCTGTAGGGCTTCAGCAAAGGATTAGCCAAATGTAAGAAACTTCTGTCCTTTCTGTAGCAGCCAGCTAGCTAGCGTTATGCAAGTTCCCCAGAATAATTCCGGAGCATAAACATCAAACTTAATACTGCTGATCACGGTCATAAAGTTGGTGACTTTGACAGTTTTCCTTGCTCAAGATCAAGACGCTTCTTCAATGGCTAGGTCATCACCAGAATGTCTGACTAAAAGAACTAAAGCACTTTGTATCGTCATCTTACAAGCGTTCAATCATATTCTGTGTTTCAGATGAGTTTGGAGCTTTGGAAAGTGTGAAAGCTGCTAGTGAACTCTACTCTCCTCTCTCAGGAGAAGTGACTGAGACTAATGCTGCCCTTGCAGATAATCCAGGGCTCGTCAATAAATCTTGTTATCAAGATGGTAAGATACCATTTTTATCTTTCAATAATGAAAACCACCTAGATTCTTGCTATCAGAAAGGCCTCTGCAATTCCTAGTTCTTCCAGTTTAAGGGTGTGGAGGCTGAAATGGAATATATTGAATATAGCCTAAGTCCAATAAAATTTAACATGAAAGTATTATTCTAGTCTTTGCTGACAGCTGCTTTACAATGTGTTCAGACACAAACAATGGTTGAATTTAAATCTATTTCCCTTGATCGTGTTTCTCTTTTTTGGTCCTGTAACAGCGCATGATACTGAGAGGTCAAGCTCTTTTACGCTTTCTAGAGAGTGTCTCCTTCATGCGACCGTCAGAGACAGTACTAAATTGCATAACTGATCTGACTCAAAAAGCCATTTCTTATGATAGATTGTTTATTTTTTAAAGTATTGAAACATTGTTTTGCCTGCACAAGAAATCCTGTTGATTCTACCAGTGTTACAGGGCTTGTATTCCAACTGGGAGTACTTTTCCAAGGCGAATGAATCTTTCTTGTAGCATATTAGCAACTGTTTATCCTTTTGATTTCCTAACTACAGGTTGGCTTATCAAGATGACCGTGGACAACCCTGCTGAACTTGATGAACTGATGAATGAAGATGCCTATGAGAAATACATAAAATCCATTGAGGACTGAGCTGGAATAATGAAATAAATCCATATAAAATATTTCAGTGTAGTTTGTCATCAATTGGTGAAGTACAGAATATGCAGTTTTGGCAGCCTGAAAAATACCACTTACGATGACATATACGAGGCCATAAATAATTGCAGTGATAAAAATGTTTAACATCTGCATACCTGCAAGGTTTTTTATTCTATTGTTTGATTTATGTAACTGCAGGATGTTATCTATAATATTTTGGGAAGCAAAATTTATTTGCTAAAATATATACTTCCCAAGATTCATTTGACGATCAAATTTTGTAACAACAGCCCTATGGTAATTCTGTAGTCGGCACGTGATGTTCTCTTAACCTGGACTACAGCTTTCCCTAAAATACTTTTCTATTGCTCCCAAGATATTGAAAAGCAGCATCTCCCTAACCTCCTAATATTTTTTCCTAATTACAGTTGCAAAGATGATACCAAAAAAGGAGAAGCCACATCAACTACCTCTTTGCATGAATTTTTTACTTCTTTACAGAATTTATTAATCCTTTATTTTCCTCCTTCATTTTACTATGTAATCAAATAGTTCTGCCTTTGAGAAGAAGGTATGATCCTTGTCTTCTAATTTATATGCTTTCTTAGTACGCAAAACTCATGCAATAATAATTTATGAAGCTTATAGAGTGGGTTCTTTAGGCTGTATTTTTTGTCTGCTAAGCACTGCCTATGTCACAAGTAATTAAGGAGATCTACATCTTGTGCCTAGCAATTGCAGTGATTTCAGAAGAGTAGATACTTGTGAAAATTGCGTGATCAGTAATCATTTGACATATAATGTATCTCTGTGTGTCTGTGTTTAAGATCCAGAGAGCACACTGCTGTTATTACATCACAAGAATGAAACCAAAACTTTCACTTTACAAACCAGTAAACTAAAGCAGCTGATTCCATTAGACTTAATATTTAATGAATCCACAAACGTGCATTCAAAGTTGATGTGACATCTAAGGGTAAGGTTGCGTTGTACAGACCTGCACTTTAGGAAAACATAATAGTACTGTAGAGATTGGGTCTAAAACTTTTTTTCTACAATTTTAAAATAGCGATTAGAAGTCAAGCACAAAACACGAACAAAACCCAGGTATCTGTAAGTTGGTCTAAGAGGAAGTAGGGCAATGTTTAATTGATGTAAGATGACAAAGGCAAAAAAACCCTTTCTAATGTATCAAAATGTAGAGCGAGCTTTTATGATCTGAAGGGATGCCAAAGTAATTGGTGTGTTTTTGAAATCCTATGAGCTCCTTTTCCCTCCACAAGTCACAGACAAAAGCCCTGCCAAGAGAGACTCCACTGTATTTCAGATAAAACTGTCTTCTCCATAGGAGTTACACTGCAAAGGGACCAAGAGGGAAGAGCGGGTTTGTTCCATGTACATCCGAACTTGGCAGTGGTTGGTAAACAAAAGGATAATAAACCCAGTGTAAATGCTTTAAAAACTGTCAGCACTTATCCATTATTCACAGTGTCATGCAGTATTTATTGTGGCAACGCTCAGGGCCCAGATCGCTGGGAGGTTGATCTGGCACTTGACAGGCTCCCTGTGGATCTTCAGCCTCCCTGTGCACTTCCCACCGGGACAGAGAAAGTTTGTTTCAAATGAAAATGAGCCCAGGCAAAGAGAGAGAGGAATGCATGAAAATGTTTCAGTTTGATACTGTTTCTTCCACTCTTTTTTTTCCAACTTTACTACAGAGCAAAAGGCCCTTCATTCATTGCCATGTAAAAAACAACCCTTGTGGATCTCCCTTTAAAGGTTACTCTGGAGCCTTGAAATACATTTTTATACGATTTTTCACTTAAAATGTTTGTATTCTTTCATCTATGGAACAGTAATTTCTGTAACCACCCTAAGGAACCTGGGGAATAGTAAAAACTGGCAAATCTGATCTCTTCTTCAAGCTTTGCCCTTGTGTGTGTATTAGCAGCGTTTATAAGGTTACGTGTGAATATGGATAAATGACAACTTTTCTGGAGAAACCACGTGAAACAGAATTCAACCTTTCTTTTGTGGTGTACAAGTTAGAGAATGGATGTTCTGTTGCTTAAAGAGGAGGGCGGGGAACCTTTCTATCCCTAGTTCTTTTGGGGTTTCATAAGACCTTAAAGTGATTTATTACATTTCCCAATTCACCTTAAAATGCGAACAATAAAACTTAGGTGCTTGTCTTGTGTAGTTTATGCTGAGAGCTCTGCTGTTCTGCAGTTACTTAGGCCAAAGGTGTCTATCAATCAGAGCAAGTATTTTTATATCTTTCTACAATCCACTCAACTACCCAAATTATGCTGCCAAAAGAATGCATCCTTCCTTGTTTGATTCTTCCTACCCAAGCAGAGTTCCCAGCTTCCAAATAATCCCATAACGTCACCAGGAGCAGGAAACCTCGTGCAGACGACCACGCACTGGCTGGAGACAGAGGCTGCAAGCGCCTGAATGCAATAACGAACGCTTTTCATCAAAATAAAAGCATGGGGTGAAGGTGTGTTAGCCTTGGTCTATGACACAATTTTAAATGCTTTTGTATAATCACAGGGGAAAACATCCAACCTGGTCACCAGTGCGTGCTCCTGCAGAAAATGAATAAAAGGAGATGGTTTTGTAAAAGTAACCACTTTTATCTGTGACCTCTTTTAAGTCTCGATCCTGAGCTTGAGAAGTTAACACTCTTAATTAGCTGATACTAAACATTAAGGACTCACGACAGAGATCGGGTTTTTTCATACTACATACTTCTCCCACAACCAGTAATTATGTCTCTCTAATCTCCTAGGGGTTAATTATATCATCATCTTTCTTCTTGACAACACTTCCTTCCTGTTCCACAAGTATCAACCCCTTTATCTCTCAAATTATCTAACTGACTGTAAGCTAAACTTGGAACTGCTTGGTTTTTTCAATCTGTGTTTAGTTTTGAAGATTTTTATCAACATCAGTCCTGAAAAGACTGCATACCTAAAATTTTGTCTAGTTTTCAACCAATGAAGTGCTGCCTCCCTCTGGGAATCTTTACCCATTGTGTATATAAATACAAATCACATAATTGTTACTTCTAATCAGAGAGGAAAAAATGGTGCAAAACTCAAATACCAAAAATACATAAATAACAACACTTGGTGTTTTGATGAACATAAAATAAGGACAATGCCAACTTCACTGTCATTAATTTAACAGTAAGACAATCACCTAATAGCGGGTTAGATGGGGTTAGACATGCAGCAGCTCTGATGATGGGGGTAGAAGCGTAGCAGACCACCTCAGTTTCTAATGCTCCCCTTAACTGGTGTCTCCAGACACAATGTCCTTGTGGCTAAGGATCCTCTTTCCTGTTTCTTCACACTGATAAATTGGGAATTTACAATTTTCCTGTAGTAATGACTCCCATTACAGAGCTTTAACATGCCAAAGTGACACATAAAGGACACAGTACCTAACTTCACATCCGCCTCGTCATGTGAATAACCAGAACTGCACCAGTAAACCCATCCAGAACACTCCTCAGCTCCTCAAGTGAACCTGTGAGGCTTTTCTCTCGTGATGGTGGGAGCCATCACACAGCAAGACACAAAGGAAATTGCACCACCCCCGCCGCGTATTTTGGAGAAGAGAAAGAAAACCTGAGAATGGTGCATAATTAATTAATAACACAAGTTCAGCAGTGGGTGGAATGATTCGGGTTGTCAAACGGTGACATGTCCCAATGTAAGTAATTTCAAGTTACAAAAGAAATTATTGCATATTTTCACCACAGGGTGGCACTGAAAACGTTAAGGATGGTAACGGGTGGGCAAGGGAAGGAAGCCGAACAGTCTGGTTTTCTAGTTCAGCCGCTTGGTCGCCAAAAATCACTGCAGGGACACCTCAGCCTCGCTGCAATTTCACCTCCTAGGTCAACTTCAAGACCAGAAAAAAATATTAAGCACGTCTTGCTTCATTGAAAGTATTGAAAATCCACTCCTCACAAAGGAATTAAACGTCATTTGATTGTACCCATCATCTTACCATCTTTCTTCTCCACCCGCCTCCTCTTCCCCCTTCTCGCAGCACCCCTAAAGCTTGGCCTGGTGGGGGAAGGGTGTGGGGACAGTCGGAAATTTTACCAAGTTCCAAACACGATGCCAGCCATTAAGTCAATGTCCATCAGTGTAAATTAGCAGCAAAACATGCTGCGTTGTCCTCCATGTAATTTTCTCTACTTTCCCTACAGTCCTTGAGAGACAGCCTTGGCAGAACAGACCTTGGCAGGAGAATTTAGTCTGTGGCATCGGGATTAGAGTTTGCCTCACAATATTGATATCCCTCTCTTCCTGACAAAGCATAATTCAGTCGCTCCAGACCTGATCTATTTTAATGCAGTATAAGTGCCCTACATCCTCCGCTATTAGGCTGTTTTAGTTCTCAGTTGTTTATAGTGCTTAATTATTTATGTTATTGAATGTATTTTGCTTAGAGATGTATTTTAATGGAAGTACAGCTCTTGTACCTTTCTCTAACCACGAAAATCAACCCACAAGGTAGGAGAATGAGTCTGCACTTCTTAGGACTCAAGTGTACTTCTGCTTTTCAGCCATCGTCCCTCTCCCTTCTTTGCTGCATGGGTCTGGATCAAGAGAAAATGAGAGAATTAAAGTATTCTTGGCAACCCCTGTCTGTTACGACAACCCCTCACTTGTGCCACAACTGGTAAGGCAAAGCCAGTGCTAAAACTGGTGTACCATAATATCACCACTGCACAGATTTTTTTTTCCTGCAACGTATCATCCTCATCTACAACTGAAACAAATTTGCAGCTTTCTAATAGACTAAGGGGCATTTCTTACATCAGGTTGGCCTGGTATGGCCTGGTAAACACATAAGTCAACAAAGAAGAAAACTCAGCCATTCAAAAACTTGAGGGGAATTTTTTTGTCTACTTCCCATATCTTCCATAGGTTTAAAGAGTAACTGAAGGACACTTCATACATTTCAACACTTGTTATTAAGACTCTATCTACTGTATATAATTCTCATTAACAGTCAGATTAATTCCTGTAATTATATTTTGTCCCATGTAAGAGTGAAAAAAATGAAAAATTAATCCAAGACTAAAAAACAATGTAAAACTCTTCTTTTTTTTTTAATGTAGAGCACTATGACTTCATCATAATCTTCACCCATAACTGTAATCTCATTACTTCAGCATCACTCAAGGACAGCAGCAGTTTTAAATTCAAAGCATATGCCTTACCAAAAAGAAAAGGGGAAATGACAGTCTATTATTCTAACTATTACAGTCTAATATTTATATAATGGCATCTTAAGAAAGCAGTTCTGGATTCTGTAATTTATGAGAGCTAAGAGTTCGCTTTTACTTGAGCAAAAAGATTAGATAAATTATAAGTCAGAAAACATTCCCTCTGGGAAAAAAAAAATTATGTCTGGGGGTACATTTTAATTGCTTTGCCCTTCCAAAGAAACACATGAATATATTATTATTAATAACAAAGAGACAGCTAAGCAGATGTTTCTGAAAGAATATAGAAAAATAAATTGTACTAATTACAAGAGAACAAACATGTAACATTTTTTTCTCCTTATGGCTATATGGCTTTTATCTGTATTATAAAGAAGGCTTAAAAAGTGTTGGTTAAAGAAAAGCTGACAACTGTTCTTGACATTGTAAGATAAGATGCTGTCTACTGTGAAAACTAGTGCATTGTAACAATTCAAGAAACAAACATTTTGAACCCAGCAATTAAGAGAAAGAATATTTGTAAGAGTCCCTATGATTCATTTCGCCAATATCCAGGATAGCCTCAATTCAGCATCACCACTAGGGGGAAAGGCAGGTACTGGTTAAAGAAAGCGCTTTACCACAGCCACTGAGTACACATGGAGCTTATAAACCTTCCTCCTAGTCCTTCAGCACTGCAAAACTTCAACTGTTATTTTTTTAAAAATAAAAGCCACAGTTATTTTCACAAATCTCACATCTTCCCTCTATGAACACCCCTCCTTCCTCTCCTGAATACTCCAGCAGTGCAGGCTTTGGGCAGCTAAATGCTGCACTGCACTTGAGAACGTTTCAACCGTTACTAGTGACCAAGACGATGCAGAGCTGGGACGGAGTGAAGTCACAAACAGCTGAAATACAGGCACCCCTTTCTGAACCAGGGACTGCTAAACTACATCTGAAACGGTGTTAACGATACAAGACGAAAGACGGCCACATACATTTACGCCCACTGACAATATCATCCGACCCTGAAAGCTGGCTACACTTCAGAAGAGCGGGTTACCAACACAACCCGATACACTGCAGCTTCCATAGAGAGCACTCTCAATGGAGAGCGCCTGAGGACACAACGGCTGGAAAATCTCACCCAAATATTAGATATTTGTCTTCAGATGTGCAGGTGCATCACAACATGTCTTCATATGTGCACTATGGATGAACACAGTTGTTTCAGATCCTCACCAAAAAAAGAACTCATGTCTTATCAGTTAAAAAAAAGAGGTTTCAATTCACCAGATGCTCACAATCTGTATCATTAATCTTTAATGACAGATAGAAGCTACAACTTTATAAATATATATTTTTCGTAATTGTGACAACCAGTGACTAGACGCAGTTTTGGTGGAAAGTTGTCTGAAACACTGTAAGGCTAGGTAAATTGCAAGGCATTATTAGAAAATGTTGATTTTGAACTTTTGGTGTTATTACATTACTTTTACAAACATTAGAAACAAACATTACTTGGTGAAATATAAACACTGCAGAAGAAACAACAACCAGAAGTAATTTACCAGTTAAGTACATAGTTAAGAAACAATTATATTTCTTTTTTTTAAACCAAGTCAAGGTAAATCAAAGAAACAGTAATAAAAACTTGCACATTAAAGAACATGGTCTTCAACAGACAGCATCTCCATCACAGAGAGAAACAATTTGTGTAACAGTAGAAGGGAGGAGTTAGGTTTGTTTAAACCAATCCAAGAACAGTAATTTTCTGTCACAGCAGTCAGTTTTCCTGCATTACAAAATGGATTGACATCCAGATGTAGGCAGGTTTTGCACCCAGGCAGAGCACATTTTGTACTAACTTTAAAATGCATAACCTTGATGCCAGGGTGCACCTCTGGACACGTGCAAGTGTCTGTTATACCACTGTTTAGAAGCTGGACTTAGGAGCAATCCCAACCAATTTTAGTTTTACTGCTTTTGATCAGCTTTAAAAACATAAATATTAGCTCTTTGAGTTTAAAAGTGTAATACAATTTGGTTTATTCTTAAGATACAGAGATACAAAAATTTTAAAACTCACAACAGTAACACAACTTACTGACCTAGGTGGTGATAAAGAATAAAGTATGATGCGTGAGACTTCATTATGCAATTTTACGAAATATTGTCTTGTTACTGTTATTCAAAAGATATGATTACATTTCAGTGAAGTGAGATTGGACCAAAAAGAGCCTAAAGATATAACACTATTTAAGACATACAGTTCCCTTAATGAGGCTTTTAACAGAATGTTCTATACACAACACACCAATATATCAACTATACCAAACAGGTGCACCATAATATTGCATAGAAATAAATCCCTGGTATTAATACACTCGCACTGGAGACTAGGACTCTCTCCCCGCCTTACTAAATACATTTTTTAAAAATCCGATCTCACATTTGACATTTTTCTTAGCTACATAACTCTTTGGAATCACTAGTGCATGTGTTATTTCAAGAGCATTTTTATTCTGCATGCTATTGTTTAAAATTTAAAATCCTAAAATTTAAAGGAAAACCGTTTTCCTGCCCTTTCCCAAAAAATATAACGTAAAATAATCTATGTTGCATAAAAATAAAACCAGACCTTTCTCAACAACAGAAAGCTCAAACAAAATCCAGGATAGCTGAATGAAGAGGACAGTTGTGCAATCCAGGGTCAAAAATCCTCTCTGCAAAATAATTTAAAAGTCATATTTATAAGAATAAAGAAAGAATCCAACCAATAGCAAATGGTTTTATAGTTCAGTCTTCACTGGGACCATGGAAGACCTACATTCAAGCCCATACACTGATTTAAGGAACTGCTCTTACCGCTCAACTGTTTTAGGGCAATTCTCTCATATAAGCTGAACCTGAGAAAAACCTTCCTATTGAAACAGGTGTGTTTCCCTGAACAGCTTTCATTTTGAAAAAATGTCACCTTCTTCCATTTAAAAAAAAAAATAAATAAATACTCATCAGCTCTATATAAGGCTAGGGTTTTTTATTTTTTATAGCAAAACTGACTGTATTTACTTCCTGCCTTCAACTATTTAGGTTTGATAAACCTTAATTTCAGTGCTCAAAAATATTTTCATCTCAGTTATCATGTACATATGAAGTGCATATAGGAAACAGAATTACTGATGATTTGCCAAAAAAGCCATGCAGTAAAATTGGAAGGTAAGAGTAATTTTCTTCAGATATTCCTTACAGTGAGCACTTTTATCTCATGATATAAACTGTGCAGACAGATTCAATCCATCCAAAAGTTTTAACGATATGCATTATGCAGCATCAAATAAATAACAGTAAAAGCTTAAATCCACAAATAGATTTCATAAAAAACTAGAACTTCTGGTTTCAGATAGAATATATATTTAGAACATCTGCATGAGAGGTGAATATATACAATAAATGTATTTTATTATATTAACTATAGTCACAGTTGGGTATTTTTACTTCACTACATAATTGTAGAGGTATACCAGGAAGACCTATTTCTGACTGTAATTTCTTTCATTGTAATATGGGAAAATATTATCAAATTCGTCTGGCTGCTACAGATACAGGATTTCTGGCACAGCTGCAAATGTGTCAGGAGTTACAATTATTATATTTTTAGTATAAATTCCATTTTAATGACAAAGCCATTATTGGCCTTTTGGTGAGAGCGCTAAGGAACACATGAGATTTCTTCCTAGGAAATGTTGAAAGGCACGTAAAAAATTTCAATATATATATATAATAATATGTTAAAAAGCAGATTCTGAGTGTTTCTGGAGGTTACCTTACATTAAAATATAGAATTAGCAGATGTTTGCCTGTTGGCTCTACGGAAAAAGCGTTTCATGTATCTGTAAAGAGATCACGCTTACGCGTGAACAGACATTTGTTCATTCAAGTGAAACATTTTCCCCCACGTATGCTGAAACAAAGGGTGTGCAATTCTTATGTTGTTTACTGAGATACTGAGGCCCACACATTTACATCAAACAGTTAGTTGCAAATGGTAAAGGGAGAAAAAAATTAATTAACCTGAAATAATATACATTTATTGAAAATGAGGACGACAGTTTCAGTTACTGATTTTATGCTAATAAATAGTAATATGTTTAGCTAGCTGAAATTCTGTTTACAGTCACTTAACTGTTGTGATTCCTGCTAGGGTTTCTAATAATTAGGGTAGATTTCAAAAATATTGCCACAAAAGGCATAGAATCACATGCAAAAAATCTACTAGTTTAAACGTGACGCAGCAAACATCAACGTATATCAGACATACAGTACAATTTGACTCACTGTATAAAGTATCATTATATTGCACATAAAATAACATGGCACATTTCATAAAGCTACAACTTCGCACAATAAGCGACAGACACATTTTTACTTCTGCTGAGACATAAGCAATGACTGATTCGCTTCAAAGTGAAGTAGACAACCTAGGGATTATCGCCTAGCCTAAACCACTCTAGTATCACTTGGAAAGGAAGGTGGCATGGGCTCTAGTCATGCAAATAAAAATATAGAGAGCTGACATTTGACATTTTTTTCCAGAAAAAGGTTGGCTTGAAAGTTTTCAAATATTTTACTTTGCCTGTGAAAGTTCATTCTGTGGAGCTATGTTCTTTAGAAATGTGATTTTTAAAAGTTGTCTCGCTCCCATTAAGATGATTGATGTCCTGCCAACTTGAATGTTATCCTCTTCAACGTAGGTCTTTATCCTCAAAGTCATAATTCACGTAAATATTATATAATTGTTACTTGGGATTTTTTTTTCTTCATCTGCATTCATTTCACTGCTTCTAGCAAGCCACACAACCTCTGCAACAGACTGAAATCTAAAGGATTGGAAATTGTACATGGATGCTGCCAGTGGAAAAAGTGCTCAGAGTCATTGCAACTGAACATATTTTTGGAAATCTGAATAAGTCTTGCTTGGAAATCAATTAATGTGATTGAAGTGAAAAGTGTGTAATTGAAGTAGTGCAGCTTTGGCATACGGCACTGATAAATTTCTATTAAAACACCTCAAACTTCTTCCACAGACTTCATCAATAGCATTTGTGAGTCTAAACTGACTGAGTGCAAGGTTACCTTTCCAGGCTTTAAAAAGTAGGTGTCTATAAATGCTTCTAGAGGACCACGTCTTTTACAGGATTTGCACACATATAATTGATAATCTGTGGCCAAGTTCAAGCCCATAAAGTTACCCATGAAACGTAGTGTTGAGGATGAGCTTAACTGCTTGAAAGGTCAGGAGTCTTTGTTTTGTGAAACATCTTTCTGGTATGTCACACCCTCAAAAGGTTTAACATTCAGATCTACTATTTGACAAACAGGGCCATAAATAAAAAGTAAAGAGCAGTAATATCTGAATGGTATTATAAAGCCGTAGCCCAATTCTGCCTACAAAATTTCAATTGAGAGCAACAGTAAATTTCACTTAAGTCAAGATTTAATAAAAAA
>VXBO01010997.1:1218277-1233935 GCA_013400135.1 Rhinoptilus africanus | reverse complement strand
GGGGCGGCGTGGGCACCGAGGTGTGCAGGGAGCCCCCCTTATCCATGGGGAAGGGGGAGGGCTAGGGAGGGGGGGTGGATGTGCCGGCGGGGCCGCTGCTCCTCTCGGGACGGTCTAACGGCCGCTCGGCGGGCTCTGCCTCTCGCCCGGAGCCGGCGGCAGCGGAATGGCCTCGGCGTCGTCCCCGTCGCAGCCGCCACCGGGGGATGCCGGAGGGTGCATGTGTCCGCGGCGCTGCGGAGGTGTCGGGGTCGGGCGGCGGGAGGCGGCCCCGGTCATCCTTCCTCCCCCATGGCTCGCCCCCGCCACCTCCCCCCGCGACACCTCCCCGCGGCCGCCCGCCCCCAGTCCCGCCGCTACGCCGGCCCTTCCTCTTCCTCCTCCTCGCTGCGTTCTGGGTCTTTCCTCGAGGATCTCATCCAAAAAGAGGAGGCGGGAGGGATTCCCCGGTGGAAGCATTAGGATTCATAGCGGCGCTCTGCCTCCTCCGATCCCTTACAGAAATAGCTGCTCAAAGGAAGAGGCAAAGCCGGGCTCCGGGAGATTAAACGGGCCGATAAGAAACAGCTGGCTTGCAAGTTGGATCTGGCAGTGTACATTTAAAGGAAGAAATCCAGCTAATCCGCTGTAATGCGTTTACAGTGCATCTGCCGAATAAAACGCACCCGCCGCAGCCCTGCTACGCGTCTCCGCGGCGGTGGGAGCCGCGCCGCTTACGAAACACGGACCGCCTTCGCTCCCCTGGGGAGAATTGCCAAGCAATACTCAAACGCATTACAACTGCATGAAAGGCAGGCTCTGATGCAGCCAGTTCAAGCAGCTAAATAACTATTTTAGCAACCCGCTTCATTCCAGACTTTCCGTAATCTGGTACTCGTTTTTAATTGGTAAATTGCATTAAAAACAATGATCCTGCCAGAGCCTGAGCCTGAACTGTGTTGACATGTGATTCTGATTTAGCTTCGGAGCAGGAGGTCTTACACCTTCATCATTTTATCTGCAACACTTGGTGTTCCTTTGAAAGTCTAGGCGGTGGAAATGCGGCTGATGAGATTAATGGGACAAGTAAACCCGATAAGAACCAAGAGTTACAAAAAAAAAAAAAAAAAAAAAGCCACCAGAACACAGGGAAAAGCTCCCCGCTGTGTCTCTCAATTGTCAGCTTTCATTCCTTTATTAATAAGCATGAAAATAATTCCTAGCTTATTACCGCCAGGTTCCAAATCTTTTTAATGACAGATGGTTGTAAGTGGGGAATGAAAGAATATGCCCAGCAGTGTTAAATTTGACACCATTGTGCTTCCCAATGATTTATAGTGTCACAGGATGATTATAGGTTTTGAAAAAATAAATAGTAATAACATAAAGGATTACATCTGAACTCATTGGCCCAGGTCTTAAAATTGTCTCACTTATCCTTTAACTCACATCATGGGAAAGATTTGTGAGGACTCTTTCCCGTGCTTCCCTCCCAAAAATGAGTATTTTAGGAAAATAACATGAAGTCATGTTTGGTTTTCATCGATTTATACTAATGTGGGGGAGAAAAAGAACAGACCCACGTAACTGTTCAAACAGAATTTAAGACTACATCCTTTTGAATTATTTTTTAGTAATTTCTATATGTCATAATGAAAATTTTCTGAGGAATTAACAGTTGGTTTTGCTGTTGTTAATTAAAACCAATAAGCAGTAGGAGCTTTTTTCTTTTACAATAATATGCAAAGCCTTTGCATTTTTAAACTGTTGTGAAACTATCAGAACTAATAAACTAAATTGGTTTAAACCTGATTACACATTCAGTCAGTTTGGGATATGTCTTTGTGGTATACACAGAGAACACAAGTATTTGCAGTAATTTAGCTTCTGCTGTACTTTACACAATAGGGATGCCTTAGTAAAGTTTGACTTCCCCTCTTCTGGTATTTTCAGTTGCCTAACTTCTCCTTATCATAAACTTGTGTAATACTCTTGCTTTTTGGCTTTTTCAGGCTTCTTTTCCCACAACCTTGGTAACATTTCATGGAACAAACCCCCCCCCCCAACTGACTCTTCGCTGGTGATTGTAAGCAATGTAGTTCATGTAACCAAGTTGAATATACAGATTCCACAAAGTTAGTAAACCAAAGACTGGCATAAAAAATGAGAAAATCTTGTGATAAGAAAGAAAAAACCCAAAACAACACAATAAGCTTTGGATTAGTCAGGTCAAGGCCAGACTAGATACAGATGAACGCACATAAAAACTGACTGATGCAGTGAGAACACAGTTCAGAAATTTCAGTTGAGTTCAGCTCTGGTCATCAGCAGGTAAAACCTGATGGTTCTTCAGCCTTGCAAGAGAATGAGAAAACTGTATGGGCATGTGTATGGTGGAGAAAAGCGTAGAATATAAATGCACGCCCACTGTAAATAATGTCACAGGCGATCCTTGTGGAGTAGAGTGGAAGAAAACCATTGACAGGCTTTTAAAAAAATCAGAATTAAATGGTACTTAAATCATCAAAATGCCAACTCACCAGCTAACCCTGGAAGTGCTCACATTTTCACCTGCAACTTCCCCCAGACACCTCAGGTTCTGTCGCACACGGGGCACCTCAGCCTCGCCTCTGCTGAGCACTGTCACCAGGTAAACTCCACCAGTGCCCACAACAAAGGTTATTTCTCACTTTTGTTCTCTTGACCGTTCCCAACACGTCTTGCTGAATCTACCACGGGAAGCACGCTGCTGCTTTCTTTTTACTCTCGTGCTCACGTGCCAAGGGCGAAGCTGTGGGAACTCTTACCCGCATCTTTCACTTTTAAGGCTGGTCTTCCTCGACTGATGAATTTAAGACAGACATAGTACCCTGAAATTTAACAAACATACCACAGACATTCCCTCAAATAGCCTGCAGCCTTGTGCATCCTTCTGTGATGTGGAAACTGTGGTAAGAGTTGAAAATGGGAAGCACCAGACCCCGTTTGTAAAAGGAAGTTGTTTTGGTGTTGCCTACTGTAAATATTTGTACACAGCAAACACTCAAATCCTTGGAAGCGAGCAAGGACTACCACACATACAGAAACAATGGCTTAATATATGCAGTGGTAGGCATCCATACACCACCCCCTCTCTATCTTATTTTAGTTCACTAAATTTTGAACACGTAAGTTTAGAAATCTAATCTGTCTGTTCGTTTATAGTGCTATATCAAGGACATTATCCAAGGCTCTTTTCTAAATAACACTGTTGCTAACAAAGCTGATGATAAAGAATCATTAGTACTGACCTAGCTAGCCCCTTTAAAGAAATATCTATTATTTTTTCACTGGAAGGGAATGTTTTATGACAAGATAATTGTGAAGGTGCCAGCAGGAATAGAGCAGTCAGAATGTAAATTCTAGAGCTGTACAGTGCTGCTGCATTAGGTGGTAACAAATTCAGAAGCTCTTACATAGCAATTGGTGTCCACCGACTTAGGAAATGGCCCTCAGGCATTGTTTTAATTCCTACAGATTCCTCTCCCTTTGCAGATTTAAATAGCATGGTCACAGGGTAAAAGTTTGTCCTAATAACATTGTCCTAATAACTTTTTGTCGACCCGTCTCTGCATCTTCCAGCTGACATCAAAAATTTCAGAGACAGCCTCTTGTTCTGCCGAGGTAGCACTGAGCGACCCTGACTTTTCTGCCGTGACAAGCCACCTTTAAAATCCATCTGATGCCTGAGAATTTCCAACACATCAAACAGAGACATTTGGTCCCCTTTTTTGCTAAGACTGAAATGATTCGCAGAAAAAAAAAAAAATCAAAAGCGACGCAGGCAATGAACTGGGAGCTTTTCTTCTGCTGCATTTCTCAATTGTCTTGACTCCAGGTAATCTAGAGAAAGCAGATGCCAGGGACGCTGGGGAGCATTAGGCAGAACTACAATGGAACCATTAATAGGGAGGAGCGTCTGAGCGCTGGCGCTTATCCAAAGTGGCCACTGTCACACATCCACTTTAACTTTCCAGAACAGGTTTATTTTTAGCAATGAGAATTGTAGGCAGATAAAATGGATGTAAAGGCGAAGTGCATTATGATTACATCAGCTTCCGGGATGAAGCTGTGGCTCAGTACGTGAATTGGAAAGGTCAGCTTCTACTCTCCTTTCTATCTCTGCAGCTCTTCTGAAGCTGATGAACTATGGAGGTGTTTCGTTAGAAAATCACCCCAGAGTTTACTAATCATATATGACTGCATGAATCTGACAATGGTATTTACTCTGACAGTTTGTAAGCCTTGCATGATACATTTGTTTTTCATGCTTATACTTTAAAAATACCTTCCCACACTGTTTCACAGTAACGATTAACTCCGACTTTAGTTATTTCCCCAAGAAAATATCTTAGTCACATCTCAGAGAAGTGACAGATTAGAGTTAGGTAATATGTCTGAGGTATATATATAAAAAATTAAGTATCCTGGTAAAGAACAATGTTATCTGTATCAAATATTACCTTCACCTAAGCAGGATGTGCAGCCTTTATCTACTAAAATGCAACTTGTGTCATTCACAGAGTTGTAACAACGACATTTGATGTCAAAGACCAGTGAATAATTTCCAAAGGGCTGCACCTTCTGCTAAACAGAGGGATGTTTGGAAAGGTTGCTTTGTGGTTGGTTTTGGGTTTGTTGTTTTTAATTTTGTGGGTTGGGTTTTTTTGGTTTTTTAAGTATCAGGATCCAAATGAAGATACAGTATTAAAAAGAAAATAGAATTGTAAGAATTCACCTCAGTTGATGACCTTGTGAATCTCCCTTACTGTATGATGCAGCTCACACACAATTTTATTAGTTAAGCATTAACCACCTCTGTTAAGTGATTGGCTTAAGGCTTCTAGAGACAGCATAAGCTAAAAAAAGCCCTAAATAAAACTTCAGTGGAAAGTAAAAAAACCACAAACTGATACATCTCATTTTGTAGAGAAGATGATAAAGAGCTTTTAAAGTATTTTTCTTATATAAATAGTTCTGCCGGTTTTAAAAGGATGGAATGTTTTTAACCAAGGATTAGGTAACAGCTAGCAGAATGGGGACTCTTTCAGTCCTGGAACTTTTAACATAAATTTTCATGCAAATATCTGAAGAACTGCACTTCAGGATGTCCCCAAATCCCATCTTCTGGGAAGAGTGCTTGTGACTCAGTCTTCATGCCGCGTTATGAAATAATCACAGGGCTTTCTAGCAACTGCAGATGGTCTCCGTAGTGCAAGTTAATGATTTTAGGAATAAAAATATGCTCGTTGTATGCTTGATCTTAACTTTAATATTTTTTCATATTTAATGATTTATTGGTCAGGCAGTGGTTCATTGGAAGAGATTATTTAGACTTCTTATATTGTAAGATCCGTTTGTGTCCTCACTTTTTATCTGTTCTTTTCTTCACCTTTCTCAAAGTTTTTCTTTTTCTCCTATTTGGTCATTTCACATCTATTTTTCTCATACACACTACTGTCTTCCTATTCATGTTTTTAAACCTCTGTATAGGCCCTCTCTTTCCTTGTGCCCTTTCCAGCACGCATTTTTTTTGCTTTCCAAGCTGCCCGGTTCTGTCATTTCTCCTGTTTGCCATTCTTGGATGACTGTTCCCAGCCGCCTGCCCATCATTAGGTTTCAGAGTAATTCCCCACCAGCCAGCTTCCAGCCACCTCAGGCCAGCGGCCAGCTTCCGCATACAAAGATTTTGCCATATCCATGTAAATCCCAGGACCCACGGAATAATTTGAGGTTGGGAGGGAGCTCAGGAGCTCCCCTGGGGAGTCCCACTGCCTGGGCAGCTCTCCCGAGGCCAATACGGTGTTTTCCCCTCATGAAGAGGCCCCACCATTTCCTCACAGGAACACATTTCCCTATTACCAGGTGCAAGGCTGGAGTAAAACGGATCCATTTGCCTGCTTCTAGCTGCAAAAACAAGCCAAGAAATGGAAGGCAAATGAAACTTCCAAGAATTGCCAGTTTTCACTTAGCCATGTTGCCATCTCTTGACAACAGTATAGGTCAAGAAGCCAAGACCACAAGAAATCAATCAAAATCGGAAGGCGAGTTAAGCGTAGACGATGCCTTAGCTGATACAGCTTCAGAAAAGGAAGAGATTTCAACCCATTCTAGTAAGTCTTACTGTTGTCCTACAATGTGTGGCATTAGTATGGAAATATGTAACAGGGTACACAGTTCAAACATTCCAAGGTGAAATGAAGAACCCACCAATAAAAAAAGAATGCTGTATGTGGAACCTGGAAGATGTGAAAGAGATTAATGGGCTTGATCCAAATGGCTCTGAATCTTTGACTTTGAGTCTTCACAAGTACTTCCACCTGTGAAAGATGCCACTCCCAAGGACACTTCAGACCCTTCCTGGAAGAATACAAAAGCCATTATCTCTTAGAAGACGCTCAGTGGTGCTTCATGTGAGGTTGCTTCCTGTAGGCAAGATACTAGAGCAACAGAGCAGAGGGTGAAAAAGGAGCTGACATTACGAATGATAAAGTGAAGGGACAAAAAATAGAAATTAATGAATCATCATTTATCTCAAGCCATACAAAGGCCTCACTCCTGCAAGAAGGTCCCGAGCAGTTACACTGGCACAGTGCTCTTACATCCGACAAAGGTACTGCAACTGCTTCTAATCCTATTGCTTTTAAAAAGAACAGTCGCCATGCCACTGCGCAGATTCCACAAACAAACCAAAAACAACACAAAAAACATGACGACATCCAGGGCTCTTTAACCAATAACGCCAGGAAGAGGTAATTGAGGGCAAGGAAGGAAACAAATCAAAAAACGCAGGAGGTTCAACTGCTTTCTGGACCACCTCCCTTAGCAGTCAGCCACGTGCCAGGCCCTGTGCTGCCGTCTAGACTGACCTAACATTTCTCATTTGTAATTTCATGCTTTTTCAAAGCTTGTTAGACTGTAAGAAAAAAAGTAAAATTTCCTTGCGAGCAATGTGGGTATTTGTAGTTTTTGTAGATGCTATTAATAGCATTATAAGCTGATGAATGCCAATTACTTTCAGGTAGGTTTAGTTTCTTCCTGACCATAAGGTAGATTCATTAGAGCCTTAAATAGCTTATTCTGGGGATGAAGTGCAACCTCTTCATTTAGGTTCACTCTGATGGCTATGGTAGCCTCACATGGTAATTAGGTATTTGATGATGCTGAGCACTGAAGCAATGCCTAACTTCAGGAACATTCTAAAATCCATGCCTACTCCGCAAGGCATTTAATGATACTCTTAACTTAGACGGTGCTAAATCCTATTGAACTTCACAGACAAACACTTGCATACATTCCTTGCTAATTTGGCACCTAAAAGAAATGGAAATGACCTGGAAAGCAGACAGCGGTGGGACTGACGATTATTTACAATTATTTTTTCTTACTTCTTGTAAGTAGGTTCATTTTTTAATCCTGCTAATGTGTTCTTTGCTTCTTTCTGTTTAATATCTGTTCTGTGCATTCTGATATTCACTTATTCTTGTTTCTTCTCATACTAAATGAGGGACTTTCAGATCAAGTGCTCTTTTTGTTTAGCACAGAAGCATGTAAAATAGCAGTCCTTCCACAGATACATGGTAACTGCACTTCTACTCAGCATTCAGGACAGAGATTCATTGCAGCTTACCCTTCCCCTCTTTTGATGCTTTGGTAAGAATTTGTAATAGGGAAAAATAATAGAGTGCAAGGCTCCCAATAGCATGTGTTTTCCACTTAAAAACAGATGGAGAAATTCAATGTCTTTTTAGATTTATTTCTTTACTAATAAAGGTGCGTAAATGTAGTTTTTAGTAGTTTTCTGGCATCGATTTGTTAATTGTGTTCATCTTCAGGCATCTCAATGTCAGACTTAAAGAATAATCACGTTCTAGAGGCATAGTTTAGGTAAAATAGGTGATACGTATCCTATGTATCTAAATAATTATGTGTTTATTCCTTTAAAAAAATGGAAGGATGACATGGCTTCACCTCTTCACCCTACACTCGTGTGAAACGACGTCTGGAGAAGAACGCAGGAGCTGAGTGCTGGTGTCAAACGACAGCTTCAAGCACTTGTCTTTGTCTCTTAATATAAACTTTCCTGGGATTTGCTTAGGGAAATCTGGAAATCTTTTAGAACACTAATTGGTATAGAAAGTATGTTACGACTCTTTAAGAAGCATATCTTTAAGTAGAGCAGCGTATCAGCTTGAAGCGCAGAGTTTGAGTCCTTGCACTGGAGGTTAGAACCGGGCCACTGGTTTTTCTGGCAGCAAATGTGAATTTTTGAGCACGGGCAGGTGCGTACCGGCGGGAGGAGTGCCACCTACTGAACAGCCAACACAATAAGCACCTGCTCCAGAAACGGCACACGGCAGGATTCCCGTCTTCTGCCTTCCCTCACTCTTCCTGAAGAACAAAAGCTAAATGTTTCAATCTGAAATGGCAGCAATTTTTTGTACCTGTTTGGTATTTTGTTGCAAGTCAAAAGGGAAAGTTAGAAAGAACCTATTAAAAAGTTATAAAGATCTATTAAAAATAGGTCATTCCAGTTGGTCCAATATTCTATATGCCTCTCTTATCTCTTTCACTACTCTGGACATCTGAAAATCCCTGCCAATGACTCTCTGGAGTCAAGCTCTATCTTGGTGGTTAATTTCTAGGAAACACATGGGGTTTTTGTGGTAGTAACTTGTCCTACCTGCTATTCGGTTCTGGTGCTACGCTTACACAAGGGCAGCATCATTCAGACAGAACAGAGACACCCTCTAACACACAGGTTTTTTCCCTTCTTTGTACCCTTCCCCCTGTGGTAACACTTTCTAATCCTGTTTTTCATATTTAGATAAAAAATGCAAGCTCTACAAAAGCAGCATCCTTCACAAATAGCCCCAGGATAAATAAATCCATATATACTTGTTTCAGTCCCATTTCCCACTAAATAGAAATATCAAACGTATCTAACATTTTCCATAGTCTAGAAGGAGAGAAGCTCGTCTCTCCCATTCAGACAACCGAAAGAACTGCTGCTTCAGTGAACGGAAAAATGACCTGCATGACAAATTAACAGTTAAGTAAAGCCAGACTTGTTCATTATAGTAATTATATGTTGCAGCCATTGCAGATGGGTAGTAAATTCTTCAGGACTACAGAAAAAAATGTTTAAAGTTGCAGGGAAAACTATAAACTTTATTTACACGTTTTCCAGTGTTTCATGCCAGGTAAGAATTTTGCTGAGGTTTTTAAAACTGTCAAATCAGACAAGACAGGGGTTTTACTACAACCTGATACAAGATTATATTTCTAAGAAACACGCTCGCAGATTATTGCTATGAGACCTGTAGCAGAAGACCAGAAAAGCCGCTTAGTAAAGGCCTGGAATGTAAAGAAATGAATACACAACACTTAAACCATCATAAGGTTAATCAAGTTTTGTGCCCTTGAATACACTGGGTTCTTCTACCACAGGAAACAGCAGCTTCTTGTTTACGTGTAAATTCTCTCAAGAATAAAGCCATTCCCGTTCAAGGAAAGGAAATAAACTCAAGGGCTAGATCAGCTAGAAGTGCTTCCTGTATTCAAGGTGCCAAAACAAAACAAGCGAAAAGGGAATTGTGGACAACAATGTGAAAATACAATGATGGAACACCTGAAAGTTTAATCAACATTTTTCCCCTTTTGTTTTAAGTTCTAACTTCCAAAGGACTGATTCCAGAGGACTCGCTGTCAAATCCTGGAGCCAGAAAATCTGCCCCTGTCTTTAATTCCATTGTTTTGACAGAAAACAATCAGCTTGCCAGCGTGCAATTTCTTTAAGTGAAGGAAATTCAGATACTAAACACAAACTGGTCAGGGATGCTTTCACTGCCAGCAGAAGAAATAAGTGCCTTCTCAGCAACAGCAAACAAGAAAGTAGTTAAAAAATACATGAGGCTTCCCTTCTCAACAGCCATTATCTTCTTCTCAATCTGTTCTCAATCAAGAGTTAAAGATTGTCCTGCCTTTTAGACTCTCTACCATTTGTGAAAGTTTCATGAGGATCAGTCTGTCAAAGAATCTGACTTTTGTCCATGGGCCAAATCTGTTCTGAATAACGAAAAGCCTGAAATAACTCAGCCTAAACTAAGCAGGATCATCCCTGCGATAGGAATAGGGCTATTATTGCTGAACAGATTGTCAGCATCTTATACATTTGACTCTTTCATAATTTTAAATGCTCTGAACAGGAATGTAGTTTCTGGATACATGTGAGATACTCCCCTCTGTAAATGCCTTGTGCGTTTTGATGCGACGAGGGCTGAATGTTGCCTTGTGCAAATACCTCCGAGTCCGCCGGGACTGAAAACAGCAGCCTGCCACTTGCCAGAGAATGTTTCATTTGCGTGTAATAGCACAGATGAACTTCCATTCAAGGAGCACCTGCTTGCTCACTTCTTCTGAATTATACACAGGTAACAGTAGAAATCGGCATTTGATATCCTCCAACTAACATAAAATAGTGGGATCATTACTAAGCTTGGGAACTGTACAGGAAGAAAAGAGACAAAGTATGACCCATACTCCCAATCAACCTACTCTAGCTTTGTTTATTTAAAAATATTCATAGTGGCAGGAATTACTTTCTCAGCTCTGTATGTTGCAAAATGATATAAGCTGTTAGAAAGAACTGTTAATTTCCTAGCAGGATACGTTGAAAACTAATCATCATAACGCAGTTGAATCTCTACTTGATGTTACTTACGACTCTGGACATCTCGACAATCACAGGAGGGGTGGATGGCAAGGCAGAGGAAGAACACCAAGTAACCCGTCTGTCATGAGAGCTGCTGGAGAAGAAAGGCATTCAGTGAGCTGAAACCATAGAGGGATTCCAGTGTGCAAACGAGGTAATTAAAGATGAAATGCTGCAGGCAGTGCTGAGAGGTTTGGGATGGAGCACCACTAGTGCAGCCGGCCTGGGAGCTGCTCGTCGGAAGAATCCAGCCCTGCCAGTATGTATCCGATGCCACACGGAACACCATGCACAGGTTCACTTACAGCAGAGAACCCCTTGAAGGGATTTTTTTCAGGTTTATGAAGTGTAGAATTTTGACATTCTGATTAGATTTCTATTGCGAGTTTAAACTTCCCAGGATTCACGGAGAAGCAGGACCACACAGGAAAACTTTTGCAGCCTCTGGAGGTCAAGGACTGACATTGTAAGACCATTTTAATTTACAAAATTTTTACCAATTCAAAAGATACCTAGCTTTCAAAAGGTAAGGCGTGAAGGAGCAATGGGTGGTACTTGCCAATAGGCACCGAATACCCCTCCCCTGCTTCTGTGGGCAGGAGATCACAGCCATTAAAACAGAAGGCAAGAACTGATTGAAGTTAACTTTATTCCAAAATATGTACAATTTACAGGATGAAGTGCTTCATTTGTGAACAAAACGTTTCAATACTTGAGAATAACTTACTAGTAGCTTTGTGTAACACACCAGTTTCCAACAGAGGGAAATATGAAACAGTATTTTGGCACAAGGTTTTCTCTGCATGCATTAATATACTTAAAAGTTTCACAATTACTAGGACAACATTCCTTCTTTGGGATTGTCACTTGTAAAACAGGTCTACAAATGAATGCTTGCTTTTGTCTGCTCACTGCAAGCTTACTGGCTTAAATAGCAAGAATTAAACATGGACATCCT
Source organism: Rhinoptilus africanus (assembly GCA_013400135.1). Lineage (NCBI taxonomy): Eukaryota > Metazoa > Chordata > Aves > Charadriiformes > Glareolidae > Rhinoptilus > Rhinoptilus africanus. The sequence continues at coordinate 1,222,245 of VXBO01010997.1, read as the reverse complement.
CTGAAAACTAAATTTGTCCACTAGACCAAAATCCCACCAGTGATGAGAAGAAAAAGTATTCTAAGGACATTTCTCAGCCTTATTGAGATTAACTCACACATTCTTTGGGAAAGACCCACCCGTGAGATTTATTACTCATACATTCCAAATAATTACAAGTTTAAATTAGATCATAACCAGGTGTTGAATTCTGCAAGCCGAAAAAAATATGGCTATTTTCATAGCTAGCTTTATCATAGATGCACTTGCAAGTATCTGCAGACAGAAGTACTGCCAACCCGGCTCTGCCTGCGGGTGCCTGAAGCGTGCACGTAAAGCATCACTCTTGCGAATGGAGGTTGTATGGTTTACATCATCCCAAGTAATTTATTACATTCCATTGCCAGTTACCTTGAAGATACTGCTGTAAAGCCGGGATGTGAAAAGGAATCAGAAGTAAAGGACTTCCGTTACTTAACTCAGCAGTTCCTTCAGGAATTTCCACTGTTTCAGGCTGTCCAGTTGCGTTTTTAGTGAAGTGGAAGAGTCACATGCACGAACACAAAGACACCCTCAACCTGACTGCAAGGCAGCGCAGAGTTGAACGACGCAGTTCCTCGATTCTGTTCATTGCATAGCAATGGCATTTTAAACAACAAAATTCACTCATGCTCTGAGCAGCGAATCCTTCCAGCCCACATTTAAATTCACATCAACTGATATAAAAAAACCCCAAAGAAACAGAAGATGCACGGTTCCATCATGCATTGAAGCTTGCTACCAGTGACCAACCCTCTCCTCATAGTGTTCATATAAAGTTATTAACGGATGTCTGTTTGCAATAGGCCCACGCCAGCGGGAACACAAGCACAGCAGCACCTTAAACCAAACCGGAATGAAAAAGCTCGCAAGGCCCAGAACATTAACAACATTTTGGTGTGAATGGATTTGGAACACTAAGTTGTACATTAAAATCATGTTTAAAAAAAACAACACATCAACCATAGATTAAAGCAAAGGAAGCTGTACAACCTTAATGATGAAGGCAAGTACATTTGGTTCACCTCTGAGCTGTCATTTCACTAACATATTCGTTTGCATGCTGAGCACCCTCTGTTGAGGGTTATTCCGTATTGTGTTAGTCCTGCTGACTTATATTTGAAGGGCTCCTAAAAAACCCTAGCAGCCTACGATCTCAGTCCTGCCACCACTTCCATCTCTACCCAGCCTCACAGGAAAATCAGTTCACATCTGACTAAGCTCGTGAGCGTGCGCTGGCAGGATGAGGATTCAAAACAGTCATCTTTCTTTGTTCTGTTGCCTCTACACAACTGAGGTACACGTGACTAATAGGGAAATTCAGCCTTTTGTTTTCAGCAGAAAAAACCGACTGCATGTGTACCTTCGACCAAAAATTTGTAACAAGTATTAGTTACATACATTAAGTTACAGTGATTGAGTTGCTCAAAACTAGATGAGGTCTCACAAGGCTTGTTTTACAGCTGTTTTGCTTACAGCTGAAAGTATTTTTTTTTTTCTTTGAGATTTCATATCCTTTGGGAAGTGATTTTTTTTTGACACAAGCAGCTTTGCATAGCTAACAGTATGTAGCATGAGTGAACCCTGACTTTAAACTACCAATTTCTCTAGGCTGACATGAAGAGCTGGGGGCGAGTTCCCTCCCTACCCAAAGCAGAAAGAAGCATTTACAAGCCTATTAGTAGAAACAGATTAAAATGAAGCCAAAAGTAAAACAAACACGCATCTACTCTCATACAAACTGTTAACACCGTGACAAACAAACATGGAAGGCAACAAGACAGACCTCTTATTTTTCAGCTGTTTTGTGCTTATGTTCTCATAGGACACGTGTCCCAGATTTGCCATGTTTCATTTGTTTGATTTTTTATATATCAGAAGAAAAAGCTCCAGTGAAACTACAAAACTACTAATTTAATTTTAGGGTAGCATTACACAGGCACCCAGATCAAGATGCAGCAATCGCAGCATAACAGAATTAAGCAGGCAAGGCAAAGAGTAAGTACAAGTAACATTAGTATCACTTCCAGATGAAAATTTGTGCTAAGAGGCTCCGGGGAATCTGATGTTACTTTTTGTAGAGCAGTTCAAAGAGCAGTAAGGGATACAAGAGAGAATAAGCAAAGTCACAGCTGACCAATACTTCCAATAGACACACTGCCTTGAAAATCAGAGACAAACTGCAGAAAAAGGGAGATAGGTATCATTTTAGTACTACCAAGAAATAGTTCTGATTGAAGTTTATTTTTGAAACAACAGTCAAAATAGAATACTAGCCTTTTTAAAGAACTTATTCAATTTGAAGCATTAGAAGTATTCAGCAACAGTATTTCAGATCGGGTTCCGTTAGGTTTACTGTTGGATTCAGCAAGCTATGAAGTCTGGTGGCAGTCTTCACATTTTCATAAAAAGACTTAATAAATCCAAACTGAGTGACATACGGCAGCAACAATAGGATCCAAACCGGTTTCTGACTTTTATGAATAATTTATGGAGAACCATGTTTGTGAACAAATGAGTTAATTTTGGTCAGAATGAACCACTTCCCTAAGACAATGCAGATGCATTTAATGATTTCTTAATACTGCACTTTCAATAAATAATTTCATGTTGTAGTACTGTGTGCACCTAATACAGTTCAAACTATTTTAAATCCACAGGATGAGGGAAGGGAATGGTATTTGCATGTTCTAATAAAACACACAAACCTCATAAATACTTTTAATTACAAAGTACAAGGAATGAGTAACAATTACTTGTAACATCGCATCCACACAAACCTTAGTTTTTTTCTGATAGTCACTGATGTTAAGAGCTTTGGCTTACACCGTAAGAACATGGCAATTCTCATTCTGATTTGTAAATTAGTTTCCAAGTTCTTGAATTGCTAGCTGGTCTCTCAGATGGCTACAGTTCAAAGCCTTCTGTAATTCTGCTCCTCATCACCTAAGATTCCTTCTCTTGCAGAAAAAAGACCGGCTTTCTAAATTCAGAGGTAATGAACTCACTTCTGCTTTCTACAGCTGTGAAAAATGCAGTTTTCCCAAACAGTTAGAGTCCTTTAAAGTAGCACTATAGCGACCAGATTTGTAGTGACTGCTTCTCTTTCATGTGTCAATACAGACAACTCGCACATGGAAAACACAGAAGCCTATGTATGAAGAAACGTTCTCTGGTATTCCAGCCAGGAAGAAAAGAGAAGGAAAAATACTTTAAAACCTGAAGATGCAACGCTACCAGAAAAATACTACAGTAAAATAAATTAACCCACCTTTATCTTATTTCTCAGTTACAGAGTAGGTAGATAAATACAATTCAGTCATATCTTCAAAAAAAAGCCACAACAGAATTACAAGTAATGCCTTCCTTCTTTCAATATATCCCACCTTTAAGATCAGAACTCAAGACACTGTGAAACCTTGGGGGGACTTTCCCCAAAGCAAAATTACTGTACTCCTGGGGGAAACTGCAAGATTCTTCAGGAAGGGCTTCTTCAAGTACATTGGAGAAAAAAGGAAGACCAGAGAAGCTGTGGGCCCACTGTTGACTGACACAGGAGCCATGGTGACGGAGGATGCGGAGAAGGCGGAGTTATTGAATGCCTTCTTTGCCTCGGTCTTTAGTACTCAGCCCAACCCTCAAGAGCCCCAGGCCTTGGAGACAGTAACAGGGAAAGAGGAAGACTTCCCCTGGGTGGAGGAGGATCAAGTGAGGGATCAGTTAGGTCAGTTAGACATTCACAAGTCCATGGGCCCTGATAGGATACACCCGAGGGTGCTGAAGGAGCTGGCAGATGTCATTGCCGGGCCGCTCTCCACCATCTTTGAAAGGTCCTGGAGAACAGGCGAGGTGCCTGAAGACTGGAGGAAAGCCAATGTCACTCCAGTCTTCAAAAAGGGCAAGAAGGAGGACCCGGGGAACTACAGGCCGGTCAGCCTCACCTCCATCCC
>VXBO01010997.1:1177136-1217696 GCA_013400135.1 Rhinoptilus africanus | reverse complement strand
AGGACAAGGGGTAATGGGCACAACCTTGAGCATAGGAAGTTCCACCTAAACATGAGGAGGAACTTCTTTACCTTGAGGGTGGCAGAGCACTGGAACAAGCTGCCCAGGGAGGTGGTGGAGTCTCTGTCTCTGGAGACATTGAAAACCCGCCTGGAGGCGTTCCTGTGTAACCTGCTCTAAGGTGGCCCTGCTCTGGCAGGGGGGTTGGACTAGATGATCTACTAAGGTCCCTTCCAACCCTATGATTCTATGATTCCTTTCTCCTGTTTCTTCAGCCAAAGACTGTAAGTGTCTAAACTTGCATCTAGAAATGCTGAAAAATTAAGCGGGCAACATAACCATAGCTTCAGGAGTTTTTCAGGAGGAAAATATGAATTTCAGGGTAAATCTAATGAGGTTATTTCCAGTAAAAGTAGAGACGCTTACAATATCAGCATGTTGACTACGGCAATTTAAAGAGTGGTAGGAAGAGGCAAAAAACATTAAAGGTTTTGCTCATTTTCAACAAAATAAGCTAGCTGCAATGGATGAGTAACGTAACTCCCACATCTCTGAGTTAAGCATAGGAAACACAAAGCGAGTATTCAAAAACTAAGGCTTGGACATACATTTACTGTTGGGCTGCCTAGTAAATATGCAGCCGATACCTCTCCTCTCACAATGGAGGAGTCAAGTCTGTTACAGGCCCAAGAACTTGACACGAAGAGGTTTCTCTTCTCATTGAAGGTAACAGAAACTAAAACCTGGCCAGGACAAAACCAGAGGCCTACATTTCTCAGGTATTATAGTAAGAGATGACAATTAGTTAAGGCCAAATTCCAACATACATTCACAACTGGCTTAATTTTTTTTCATGCCAATGTAAAACACTGCAAACAATCATATGAGGGGCAAGATGAACAGTAAAAAAATTCCAAGAGGTCATATGGTTCTTCTCTGAAAAACCAGTTTGTTTGAATTTGACTATACTCAGAAAAAGTCTCTAAAAGCTGCAGGAACCGAGAGCTGCAGATCAATGCAGAAAAGCAAGATGGAACTGTTCTGAAAGTGCTTCTGTGAGCTGATCTCCCAGCTCTTTTGTAGCTCTGTGTTCCAGTTGGTTTTGGAAGTGCTATGTCCAAAAACGGGAGTCTAAGCGAGTGAGTATTTTAGAGAAATTAATTCTCCACTTCTAAAGATTTCTCTTAAGGTAACAGAGGTATAAATGACTGTAACATTTCTCAACTTATATCTTAATAAAGCTAGGAGAATTTAAGCGAGAACAAATTATTCCAGTCTTCGAGGCACACACATTGTACCACTTGCATCTTACAGACAGAAATAATTTAAGCAAATCCCTCCTGAAGACTCTAAAAATGCTAGTCCCATTTATACACTAGCTAAAAGGACAACATACTATTTTTTTCCTATAATTATGTATTCCAAGTTCTTTTCCTACCCTTTAAAGGGCATCAGTGCCACTCAGGCAAAAAAATAAAAAACCTACACATTTTTAATAATAAATATATTCAACAATTCAGGAGCCCATGTGGGTCTAGTGTGTTGGACAGGTATTTGGAAAATACCAAGTTATGCAGGAGAAAGAGCTGTGAAGGCATAAAGTAAAAGAAGACAATACGGCTTATTATGTTCGTTCCGGATTTAAAATACAAGCTACTAAAAAAGAAGTAAACAGAAGTAGCTTACACTAATAGAATCCTCCCCTGTAAGTTCAGGGAAGCATCTGAATTGGACAGGTCTGGGTTTTGGTCCAGCACATTGGAACCCTATATGTACGCCAGGAATAGAGATATATCTATGTAGAACAACTTTAAAAGTTCTTCTGTTTAAATGAAAGCAGTATCAGCTTTGCAAAGAAGTCTGAGGAAAAAACATAGGCACCGCATAATTTTTTTTTTTAAGGTTCAAATGTACATTAACATGTTACAGCCCTCCCTTCTCCCCCATTCATACCTACATAGCTTATGTAAAGTTACATACTCAATAAAGTACCTTCAGCATGAAAAGTCTCTTAGGCCAACTGCTCACGATAGCTACATTCAATAATGCAAAGTGGATAACTTGGTCAAACCACCTCTCCCACCCCAATAACTTAATTTCAAACCACAGGAAACGGTTATATTACATAGTACTCAATGGCTGGGCTTGCCAGAGCTCTGAAACAAGGAGCACAGCTCTTCACAGGTCTGTGTTTCTACCGAACTGAACTGGGACTCCATTGTATTCCACGCTAAATCAGCCAGAAGAAAGTCATCCATTGCTGTCTGCGTCTCGTTGCTGGTAAGGAATAAACTCCCCAGATTCTCAAAGCAGCTATCCATAGTCTGTGTTTCAGTGCTACTCAGCTGGACTTTGCTTTCAATATTCTGAGTGGGTACATTTTTAGTAGCCGGATATACTTCTGTCTGGGTTTCTGTGTCAGATGAGTCAGTACTCATGGAGAAACTAGACTGCTTCAGAATACTTCCTAAAGGCAGGTGGGTATTACTGTCCAAAAAGAAATTCAAGTCTGTCTGTGTCTGTGTATCAAACATCTCCAAACCTAAGAAGTTAGAATTTCCTCGGCAGCTGTATGATTGAGTGGCACTATCTGAAAACAAGAAATCCGTCTGAGTTTCAATGTCCAGTGACTCCAGAACTGGCTCAGAGTTTAAGGTACCAAGCTCACTCTCTTCAGTCTGAGTTTGGATATTGGATGCTGAAAAGAACTCTTCAATGTCAAAGTCTATTCCCGTGCTCTGCGATGGACCAGATGGCAGATGCGTGTCAGCATTAGAACTTGTCTCAGACAAGAGGCCCCGATTATCCAGCGCCTGACCAGACATGTTTCCTGAGAAGATGTTCTCCAGATCACTTAGTAGGTCCATTGTCTGGGTTTGATTATCCATCGTGTTCTGAGGTGGAAGCATATTAGTCTGTGTATTGAAGCTGATAAGGGATTCAGACTTCACTGTGTCTTGATTTGGGCTCTTGTTGTTACTCCTTTGCAGCAAGGTTTGATCTATATTTGCAGGCATTAAGTTGCTTTCTGGAAGTTCAATGTGAGCAGGAACAGTATATGATGAATGAACGTTGTCAAAGATGTCACTGCATGTTACAGCCTGGTCCATTTGCACTCTTCCATCAATAGAGTCCTGTGTCCTGCTGGTTTGAGTCTCTCTAGAAATGCCACACGTTGGAAAACAAACCTGACTAAAAGCATCAGTCTGAGCAGCTATGGATGAAGTCAGTTTGGAAGTCGGCAGCAGCGTCTGTGTTTGTACACTGATGGGCAACGAAACCTGTGAACTGAATGACAGATCTGTCTGAGAGCAAGAGGATACAGAAGAACTGGGAGTCCAGGCTGCAGCTGGTACAAAGTTCTGTGAAATATAAGATAAGTCCGTCTGTATATTTATTGAGGAAATTTTATTCTTGGGACAAACATTCCCCAGCTCTTGCCCTGTGTTATTTGACATGACCTTATCCAAGTCAACTTGTACACCAGTACTTACTGGTTCATGATCACCAGAATTTGTCACTTTGGAAACGGGCATACTATCTTTAAATACAAGTGTTTCTGCCTCCAGCGCTGGAATCAGAATTCCTATAGATTGAGGCAATAAATGAACAGTACTTACGACTGAACCTTGATTATCAACGGCCACTACAGCAGGTTTGACAGAAGAGTCTGTTGCAGATACGTATATAGGCAAGTGAGCAAGCTGCATCACTGGAAGTTTAACCAAAGCCACCTTAGGCTTTGGTAAAAGCATCTTCGGTGTACATTTTGGCTGCGTTTGGTTTGTGAAGTTAGAGCTGCAGGAGCCTTCAAGAGAGGCCACTAGTTTCACTTCAGAGGACTCCAACTCCTGAGTGCCAGGATTATTATTGTGTGTACTGATGAATTCTTCATTTGCTTTCTCTGCCAACTGCTGATTATGTATGGAGGTTTCCATTTTCCTTTTCTTACTAGGAGGATCCCTGTGAACATGAGATCAATAATTTATACTCCTTTCAAGCACAAAACATCTGCCTTCCATTCGTTTGAGTCATTGCATTAAAAACATAAACAGAAGCCAGAGATGAGGCTGGATATGAGAAGACAACTAATTCCGACTAAAACATAAAAAGACTCCACAAACTTCAGTTTTGTAAAACTTCATTCCTCACTCTCACATTTAAAAAAGAAAAAAGGCTACCTCTTTTATGGAGACCTATTTCTAAATGGAGGTGGAAGTTTCGATGGTTTCTCCCCCGTTGTACGTTAAGCACTCTGATTTGAAGACACATTTAATTTGTCGCTTCAATGCTAACTCAGACTAAGCATTGAAGGGACAGCGCTCTTAAAATCAGTATACAGGTAAAGGTAGCTCTCATGGAAACTGAACACACAATTAGTGCTCCTTCACACAAAACTTAATTTTGCATCAGCTGAGTCTCCGAGACAGACAGGTAAGGCCTCAGGACACATATTACCCTTTATGAAATGTATGTGCACTTTAAGACAACTATAAATCTAAACATGCATATATAGGCTTTAAAAATAATCTTTTAAAAATCCACTAATACTGGCAAAGGCAACCGACTAGACTATAGAAGAAAATAAACTGAACCGCATTCCACATCACAGTTACCAGCTATAAACATTTCCAAAGAATTTCTACTCTCACAGAACTGTAAAAGCAGATGCAAAAAGAACCACCAGCGTTTATGCCACGCAGTGCAGCGTCATCAGTACTTTTTGTTTTAGATGTGGGGAAACTCGATCTTACCGATTAGGCAATTATCTCTGTGTTCAACAAAACAGAAACTACTCAAAGCAACAGAACAAAGAAACTGCAGACTGCTTTACAGCTACAACAATGTGAGCCTATGTCCAACATAATCAACAGAAAGGAAACAAAAAGCCAGCACATGGGAGACAGAGGACTTGGTGATGAATACGAGTATCATTACTTAACTCCTTCACTTTTACCTGTGTTCTGCAGGAATTTCATGGCCAGTTCTGTAAATGTGAGACAGTAATGCTGTTCTGCTGGCGTAAGGGCACCCACAAGTACACTGGAACGTCTTGCCACAGACCTCTATATGCCGTTTCAAATACCATTCTGTACCATAGGAGTTACTACATTTATCACATTTGTGCTTCTTTTCAGCATGCATTTTCATAAAGTGCTAGAATACACAATGAAAAGTAAACATTAGCTAACATAAAAAAAAAAATCATGTTTAGGGGAGACACTCATATTTGCATTTTTTTAAGTTCTTAAATAGCATTGAAGAGTGTAATTAATTTTTTTTTAAAGTCTCATTAGGGAAAAAGTTACAAGCTTTAAGAAATCAACAGAAAGAATTAAAACTCTGCAAATCTACTTGTGCTATGTGCTTCGTAAAACACAGATAAACATTTGTGTCCTAATGCTACTGGAGGTTTCCTGTGGACATTAATAAATCTACAGATGAAACTTGCCAGTAGTAACTATATGTTGCAACACGCACACGCTCCTGGAGATCTACAACTGTGCCGATAGTCTCAAGTCAAACAGGTGAACTTCAAAGCAAACACCAGAATTTCCCCATTTCATTTACAGCACCAAGTGCCAGCCACTCCTCTCCCATGTTCTCCCCACCTTATCACAGGTAACCAACAGCAGAAGAGTGCTGGTTTTACTCATTCATGCAAAAGCAAGTCTTGCATGTTTTCTTAAACAAGTAACTAGTTAAACAAATGCATTTTGATATGAAAGCAGAGAAAAAATTCTTAATTCCTGACCGCTTGAAAAAGCGGTTTAAGATCATCAGCTGCAATGTAAATCCTTATTGGTTGCTACTGTGATTCTCACCCACCCNAATTTGTGGAGAGGGGCTGTCTTCTAGTTTAGCAGAACATACTGATATCTGCTTGATCAAAAGGTTCAAGTTCTTCGATATCAACATGCAAATATGTAAATTCATTAACCATACACCCATGTGGAGTTTCTGCGTACAGTTCTCCAACTTCTGGATATATGCTAGAGAGGCTTTGCTCATATCTGAAGGCAAAAGTGTACACACTCTGGAGTAAAGACAGTCAGGACCAAATCAGTATGAAAATAATACTTTAGTAAATAGGAATACCTGTTTTACAAGAGAAAACTGGGAAAATGGTCTGTTTGGTCCTCTAGGGCAGCCTTCAATAGGGCAGCAGTAGAATTTCTGTGAAGTTTTCAAACCCTTCCTTATTGGTGCATTAAGTTTTCCACCCTGAAAAAGAACCAGTTGAGACATTGTCAATTCTACAGGTTTGCATATTAAAGACAACATTCAGAATACACATCCACCTTGGCTCACGGAGTTTACACACCTCACTGAGTTGAAGGCACTTTCTTAAGTGATTGGAAAGTTCAAACAGAGTTTTTCATCTATGTGGACGCTACTTTGCAAACATACCATCAGAATTTACCAAGTGAAATCACAACAAGCTCTACAGAGTAGTGGTACTGTACTATTTACTTTTACAAAGATACAAGCCAATTATAACTGCCTTTTGTATGAATTGCGCCAAAAAGCCTTCCCTACAGACACTACAGTACACTGCCAATTCAAGGTGGTTTTACTTGTTGATAGCACGGTCTACTTGAAGCTCCATTAAAATTAGTCACACACACTGTAACGCAACCCTTCCCTGATCTTGGAATTCTGTTGGCACTATTTAGAGTTTACTTGTAATCAAATGAAAAACGCACTTTGCATTTGTATGCTCTGCCACTTAATTCAGATCATAAACCAAATCTCACTTAAGTCTACAAAACTAACAACTGGTTGCTAGTTCTGAACCTCCAAACATTAAGCGACTGGTATACCTGTGCCCTCCATGCTATCTGCCTCACTGACCATCACATGCACGCAACAGAAGAAAGTAACACAACATGCTCAAAGAGGACCTCAAAAATACATATAAAAAGGGCACAGTAGTGAGATTGTCTGGATTGTTCAACCACACAGAACCTATTCCTACTAAGGACACAGCTACGGAAACCAGACAAGACGTATCCCTCTAGACATCCTATCTCAAAGAGTCTCAGTGGAAGCATCAAGCATCTGTGTCTAAGCAAAAAATTAAAAGCGAACCATTAAAAATCTGATGCTCAGAGTAGCTGTGCCTCCTTACATCCTGAGACTGAGCAGGAGGCCAACTGAGTCCCCAGAGCCAGTTACAGTAGTCTGCAATGGCATCCCCAAGATGATTATTCAGGGAAGAATTACCGGAGCACGCCCTGTTCGAGCTCTGCACCTGATTTTCCTGAGCATGACAACAGTGACAGTAAGCACAGTAAGTGGTGAAATGTTGATTTTACACCAGTCTCTCCCTAACTGCCTTCTTTGGGCAGATCTCCACCTGCTTCGTGTTTACACGGGTTAGACCAAACAGGAAGAATCCACAAAGCGCAACAGTTGTCCCATGTGAAGCAAAGCGAAAGTACGTACCCCAGCTGCCAGAACACACAGGGGTTCGCTGCTCATACCAGCTCCAGTTAGTCATGACCCAACAACTCTGTGCTGAGCTACCCGGGCCTTGCTTCTGAAGCATTCATTTCATTTGCGTTTCAGGAATACCAGGAAGCAGATGATGGGACACTCCAATGGTTTGGTTTTTCCTCAGATCATCTCTCAATCTAAGATAGAGTGTGTAAAATGTAATCCCTTCAAGCAACGCTTCAGTTATATTTCCACACTCAACATTGCTACTTGCTGACACCGATGCAAGTTCATTTTTCTTAATGACGTACCATACTCAAAGAAGCAAAGTTTAGAGCCTCTTGACCAAAACGAACATCTGCCATTGCATCGAGGAAACCTGCAGCAATTCTCTAAAAAGGGAGTTTTCTAAGCACCTTTACATACAGCAGTTTTCCCCATGGACAAACCATTCATAAACAGGCCTGTTCTATCTCTGCTCATTAATTACTGTGATTATTTTCACAGCTCCTAGAGCCACTGCCCAAAGCAGGAACATGACTCAAAGAAATCTAGTTGTTCCAGCCCCACTACCCTCAGTTACAATTTTTTTACCCTGAGTTTACTCAGAAACACTTTGATCAGATGCCAGTCTCAAGGTCTTCAGGAGAAAAAAAGATTTGCCTTTAAATCAAAACTACATTTGGTCTCTCCCACTGCAGATAAAATCAATATGCATAGTAAGCGGCAACTGGAGTTATTTACTCCTAAGTAAAAAGTTATTCAAAGTGTGTTATATTTAGTGTCACATGCCAACAAGTGATAGAGCAATACGGGAAATATGTTCAGGCACTTAACAGGTAAATCGCAGTCAGGTTATTTAAAACTAGTTAAGCACCAGCGTACAGAGTAACACCAAGTGTTTAAAAACTACATAAACATGCGTAAGATGCTTTTTAAACAGCTGGAACATAGACGCTGGAGGCTCAGATCACAACAAACTTGTGACAGGCTGAGAGAGATACGCATATATGAAACCTATGCAAACAGTAATCTTGTTTTGATCATCTTCGAAGTCCTCCTGGCTCTAAATGGTTAACCTTACATCTTCTCAAAAACCTGTCTGGCCGGTCACATTTCAGACATTCTCACAAGTTCTTTCCTTGTATGTCTGATTTTGCTTCCTATGTTTCTACAACAGCCACTCGCCCCAATTACTGGTAGAGATTTGTTCAGTTAACTACTTACCACGCAGACACTTGTACTGTGAGGAATACTGACATTCGGACAGGGCTTGTGGCAACAAGATGGAAAACGGAAAGTAACAATCCTTGCTACCGATTTAATCACAGTGAACTTAGCAATTTGCTTTCCCGCAACAGAAAGACTTACTCCAAAGGATTAATTTAAAACAATAAGTTACAGTAGACTGTAACCAACTATTTAAAACATTTTTTTGCAGCAGAAGTTCATGCATTTCTTTACTAAATAGCACAGAGAGAAGTGAATTTATTCTTATTATAAGGAACTCTCATGGTAGTGTAGTATTTGCATTTGGGTCACCTACCGCAAGGGTAAGCTGCCCTTTCCAGTCCACCACTGACTACAGCCTTCCTGCTACCACAGGAATCCACAGAATCCTCGCCTTCACATGAACATCTCTAGCTTCATTTTTAAACTTGACAGCAGTCCTCCCTTTTTCTCCATAAAAAATATAGACAAAAGATCAAATAATTAAAAAAGTTTCTAACCTACTATTTTAAGTGCCACTTTATACCCACTGTTATCATTTTTCATTGGCTTAGCTAAACTGAGGAGCCAGAAAACAAACATTTGTATATCAACACTTCATCATATCTATCATATCATATCATAAGCCTCAACAACATTTTACTCTTAATTACAACGCCCTGGGAATAAGTCAGATGTTCCCGAAAATCTGCATCCATCCCTGTTTCAGTATTTACCCAATCTATCACAAGATTTAATAATTAGGTGTATGAAATATGATATAATTCCACAAGACACCAACCGCTAACAGCTATCTAGGCAACTGGCGAGAAGGCAGCATGTCCTCACCCGGACCAGGAGCTGGATTTCCCACCGGCTGCAGTGCTCGCTGCTGCAACACGCGCTCAGCACACAAGCTCCCGACCGGAACGACTGTCCGCCGGGCCCGAACGAACACTTCCAACTTCTGCCGTACCTCCACTCACGTGTACAAGTGAGATATATATAATACACACCACACAGAAAAGTGTACGTAGCACATATTAGGAGATTAAATAAAACAATTGGAGATAGGAGATCAAGTGTGCTTGAGATTCTTTCCTTTTGTTCATCGCAAATGACCACGTGTGACACACACGCGATTCTGTAATGAGCCATTTCACAAAACAAGTGCGGTTATTGTTTGCCCACTGGGGCTGCATTTTCAGCGTGCAGCTCATGAATGCTGGGCTTCGAGTTTTCCAGGAATAGGATCTGTCCTCACACACTCGGCATTCTGATTTTGAGAAAAGCAGGGATATCTTTCTGAAAGGCCCACACTCAAAGATAGGGCTCCCCCCACTCCTCCACCCAGTACACGCTGTGTTTTCTCAGGAGCGCGACAGTCACGAGGGCTTGTTTCCAAAATGGCATCCCTCTAGGGGTGGGTTTTGTTGGCTCACAGATATGTCTAAAAACCAAACCAAAGTCCCAGCCCAGCCTCCCTCAGCGCCGGGACCCGCGCCGGGGGGGCCGGAACGCCTCGCTGCGGGAAGACAAGCAACAGGCAAATGAAACATCAAAAATCGAGCCACGAAGAACTTTCAACCGCTTTTGTTACGTTTAACACCGCTACAAAATTCGTTATTTCCTGTAGGTGTCTCTGGCGGCGCTCCCAAAACGCCTGGTCAGGCCGGGCACAGCCCGGTGTGTTTATACGCGCGCCCGCNACGTCCCCCACGGGGACGGGCGCCGGCGCCGGGGGCCGCCCCAAGCCCCCGCCACGCCGCCCGGCCGCCGCCGCCGCCATGTTGCTGTCAGCTGCTCAGAGCCGCCCCCCTCACTTCCGGCGGCGGCCGCCAATAGTCACGGCCGCTGATGAATATTCAGCAGGGGCGTGGTCCGGTCCCGCCCCCCGGGACTGGCGCTACTGCGGGAGGTGGGGGGGCGAGCGTTTTCACCGCAAAAAGGGGAAAAACGGTACGTGGAGCCAGAGGCCGGGAAGCGGTGCCAGAGCCGGCCTTCCCCCCTTGTTCCTCCGGGGGGGAGCGGGCCGCGGCCTCCCCCCCCCCCCCCCCGCCCCCCCCCCGCCGCCATTCACCGGTGTAGGCTCGCGTCTCGGGGAGACAAAGACACAACACCGCCGTCCGGCTAGGAAAAGGGAAAACCGTGCAGTACCTCTAACCGGGGAAGAGCTGGGCCAGGGCTGCAACTCCCTCCTGTCCATCGTGCGGCCCCTGTGCGTTCTGGCACTTACAATTAACAAAGACCCAGGCGCTTGCCGGGAGCTGCTGCGCCGTTCCTGCAAGAGCCCGGAACGCCTGCCCGAAAATCACAGCCCAGCTTTGCATTTGTTAAGAAGGGGACGAAGAATGCCTTTCCCAGAAAAAGGCCTGCTGGCAGGTACTCACAAGGGTTTATAGCGTTTCACAACTTCACCTTTAAGGTAAATCGTTATCCTGTCCAGCATTTAAGTTATTTGGGAGAGATCATGAGGAAGAAAAAGTTGGAGAGTGAAACGCACTGTGGAGAGGTAATGGGCTAGGCGGCTCTGAGAGACATTAGGAGCCAAATCTTAATGTTTTTTGTGTATCACACAAAACACAGAATGGTTTCAGGATCCTAACATTGTGTTAAATGTCTTGTCAAATGACCATTTAGATCACACAGGTGGAAGTGATAAAAATACATCACTATCGGATAGTCCTAAACTAACTTCACGTGAGCTATACTGAGATGCTGAAAACCAAAACCACCCAAAAATGAGCGTATGTTACACCACGTCACTAAGTCAAACCTCTATGAGAAGTCATAATTTACACATTTATTTACAGTTTGAAAACAAAAACATTCCCATACAACCTCTCAAAGTATTGACACTGTGCCATGGAGTTAAGCAGACTGTCCGCGCACACTGACATGGCTGAAGGGAATGGGAAATGCCATACACACAAAGTTTCCAGATAACAGAATTAAAAAAGAAACACTTGTATATTATAACTGAATCTTCAGATCAAATCCATCTCAAATTAAAAACGACGCAGAAAGTTACATAAAAAATACCTATATAATTCCCAATTACAATTTTCCAACTCTGAAGAGCTCCAAAGCTGTCGCGTGCATTAGCGAGTGTTGCCATCTTGATGCTGCAATCTTTATGTCCCCAAGCACAAACCAGCAGTAACGTGCAGAAGGATCAAATCCAAATTGAAATATTCTAAACCATGGACTTCCTCAAAAGAAAATTGTTCCCTCTTTCACTGTATCCCTCTAGGATAAAATTTCACAAGACATTTAATACTAACAGACAGATTTTCCTTTTTTATTATTTATTTATTTGTTATTGGTTGTTGCCCTTGGTGTAAAAACTCTGGATCTGAATTAATATCCACTAAAGCTGGATGGAAACTTCTCACTGACATCTATATTCCAAGAGTCCCTTTTCCCCCATGCCCTGTAACGGTCTTTGAATATAATCTTCATTTACTAAGATAAAACCCACGCCTGACCTGCAGGCGAGCAGTTCCACTTATTTGAAGGGGAGTATTCACCGGTGCAAAATGGGGCAGGTATTCCATCACTGCTGAGCTGGAGCCCAGGTAAGGTGGCCACCGGGACTCTCTTCGCCGTCTACAGCTAGGAGAGGAACTGAACAGCTACAGCTGTCGTATTGCACCTTTATTAAGCTTTCGCTAGCTTTAACTTCACAAATGCCATTAAAAATACAGCTAAGAGCGGTCATCACATTTACATTTAAAATAACCACGATCTCTGTTTAAAGTTTGCAACTAATGGTTTTTTATTGTTTAAGGAAAGGATTAATCCTTCTGTTAAAGGCAAACTTGGAAAAATAATTCAAAACAGCCATCTTTTGGAAAAAACTTTAAGGGATTATCAAAGAATAAGTTATTTTTTTAAGATCTGTTTTAAAGTTTATGATGATTTAGATGATATCAGTGATAAATGAGTTATTTCTGTATGAATCAGTTTTAAATTAAGGGCTTACAAAACTTCCTGGTAATAAACCTTTTTTCTCTCTAATTTTAAAATAATTCCTAGCTTTTTGTGGTATACATGTAAGTAGTGGGGACAGTGGTGCATCAGCCATACCTGGAGGGAGAGACAGATAATTATAGCTTGAGTCAACCAATATTTACCTTTCATAACTGTTATAAAACTAAAAATACAGCTTGAGTATCTATGTACAAACTAGTAATTCTAAGAACAAACTGGTATGTATATAGACATAGATTTTTAGAGCGGTAACATTTTCATTCTACTAAATTTCTATGTATTTCTAAACAAACTATGAAGGTCTCCCTTATGCGAGATACAAGCAGAATGTAAGATGACAGAAACCATTTAAATGTAGATTTTTTTTCTCCATTTTAGAGAGTTGTAACACTTACCCGCTGGTGCCAAGGATTTCAGTGATTCTAAAAGATGTGGACTAGAAAACTTGACCAAACATCTGAACGGTTCTTTTTTATCCAAAACATCCATTTCAGGATCACTTTTAAACATTGTCTCAAGCTGTTAAGACAAAATTTACCCAGGGAGTATAAATAAAATATATTCATTGCTTAGATGCTATTATTTAAACATTATATTAAAAATGCAGTATGTGGTAAGACTGTATCTTATTTGTCTATTATTTGTAATGGTAACATGGTTCCAGATGGAGGAATATTTTAGTAAAATCAGAGGGTGCCACCATGTGGTAAAGAGTTTTCTGCTGAAAGAGACGGCTTGTTCAGTAATGTTGTAAAACATTAAGTATCTCTTAGAATTTTATATATATATATATACACACACACACATATATCTCTCTGTTCATCAGATAAAATCCACTCGACATCCAAGAAGTTAATTTAGAGCATGATGTGTAGTGTGAGCTTTGTATGTACTTCAAATAATCCTGATTTCTCATGCTTTAATACACTGCTTGTCTAAGTCTACCTTTATGACAAGTCAAAATGCTTTGTTCACAAGGCTGAAAGATTGAAGCATGCGTAGTAGTCTGACCAAATCTCAATGGAAATCTGTTTCTTAAGAATACTTTTACCCAATTTATTTTAAAATGTCCTCTCTAAAGTTTTTTTAAAAAAATAAAATCTAGCATTTCTTCAATTTGCAATTTGGTGCAGCTACCACTACATTAAAACTATTAAAAAAAAAAACAAACACCAAAATTCATTGCTTTTACCACCTTATATTGTGCAAATTCGATTTTAGGTTGGGGACCATCACCAAAAACTTGCCGATTCAGTCTCTGTATTCTTTCTTTCTCATTTCTGTTCTCTTGAATTATCCGTGAATCTACTGCAGGTGAAAAGAGTAGGGAAGAGAAAGAAAAAACAGAAAGACAACTTTGTCAGCTGATACAATACTGTTTTTCTAATCAGGCAATCAATCCAGTGAAATTCTGAAAATAAGAATTGAAAAGAATTCATCATGATCTTTTATTCGTAAGCCAGTTGTCTCCATCATTTACATTTTCAGTTCTTACCAAGAGAAAACCCCAAGTAAATATAAAAGGAGATACTGGGCATTGAGTATTTTTCATTTCATAACTGTGTCCAATGACAGTCACAGAGAAATAATTACGTCTCCCAGTGACAGCCAGTACTATGGCATCGCACCAGGGATGGATAATGTAATGTCGACGTAACATACGTAACTTTCCTATTATGAATCTCATTTCATACGCCAGCAGTAACAACATTCAAACTGCCATTTAATTTAAAATATACATACCAGTTTCTGGTGCTACATTCCTTTCTGGCAGAGGTCTCGGACAGTAAGTTTGGAAGTTCTAAATGGAGAGATGAGGGGGAAAAAAGTTTTACTTCCACTTTTAGAGGCTGTAGCTGAAAAGAACTTTGCAGATTTCTTTTTACTTCTCATTCTGAAAGTGAGTATTCTTCCAATTTTTGACAGTTAGTGTAAGTCAAAGTCCAACTTTATTTTGAGAAAAGAATGTCCGTCCGATGATATTTGTGAACTTTTCCTTACTTATAAGTTTTAGGTGTACAAGCAGAGCAAGTGCCCATTCTAATAGCCTTCAACTCAGTGCTCTAGGAAGCCTAGTGAAATGATCCTAGAAAATCTGAATTGTTCATACAACTTTTAGACTGAATCAACCATTACAATAATAGAGGACAGGCAGGATACCAAGTAATTACATCCCCATTTTAATGTTACCTTAATGAAAGGCTGCCCGCCTCGGTAGTTCAGTATTATTTTAACTCGAAGGTCTCTTGGAAGAGGTGAATTTCCCCACCTGCTGCGGGTGAGAACTAGGCCTGAAACAAAAAGCAATGCTTATCTTTGGATGTACGTGTGGAGTGGCTCACCTGGCTATATCTCTTAAAAACAATATCTTTAAGGGAGTTTAAAGAATGACTTCGAAGCTCCATTTCATGGATGTCACGGTAATTGGAAGCAACCACCAGGGCCTTTAAATAAAAATTGAAATTGTTTTAACATCAGTCTTAATAATCACTGTGTTTATAATACGGAAAAAATATAGCATTTATAGACATTGCAATGTTTTTATTTCAAGGTCAGTAACTGCCCTTTAAATAGCAGGATTATCATGACTGAAAAAAAAAAAGTTGAATAGACTGTTATTAAGCTTAGGTTAATATTTAAAAGCATTCACAGGATAACCAGATGAGCCTATAGCCTTATCACCTGAATAAATAAAATAAACAGATTAATAAAATAACTAATGTCTGGAAGTCTGATAAATAGATACAAAATTAAAGACTACCAACACTGATCACCATGAGTTGACAGAAAATGTCTTTTAAAACTAATTAATAGCATTCTCTGATGAGCTTATACATTTAGTTCTTGAAGTTAACTGTGTTGATGTAATATTCTTGAACTTCTATGAGACAATGTTACTAAGTATTGCCTAACGCTTGGTTAAGAAATTAGAACAATTCAAGGTCAGCAAAAGTCCCAATAAACTGAATTTATTCATGGTAATGAATATTTGCCCCAATTTTATCACGAGCTAAGGGGGGAAAAAATTACTGTGTAAATTACTTGAAGTGGCAAATCTTTACCCATCCTCTTAAAGCCTAACACAATTATAGCTCTGCACGACTGCAGTGAAATCAGGGTCTACAGTCTTATTCTGTACCTGACACAGGAGAGGCAAGTTGCTCCTGAGCACTGAGGCGGAAATGAAGACGTAGGGAGTCTGCGAATGGTACACTACATAGCTGGTTTTGTACTGGTTTGGGTTTTTATACGGCGTTCCCCAGGCAATTCTAATCCAGATTGCATTATCCTCATATTCTCTAAAGTTAATGGTGACCTAAACAGAAAAGGAAAAGCTTTGATTTACCAGCACATCCAAATGCCCAAAAAGATTTTGTTCTCTCTTAACCCTGTGCTCACAAGGCCCAAACAGAATTTAGTATTTAATACCACTGCTTGGCTAAGAAACAAATCCCACTAGTGTGGTCACAATTGTATTTGAATCCAGTTTCCTCACAAACTGGGGAGGGGGAAAAAAATTAAAAATCACCTTTCAAACTCTAATAAGACTTTTGTTCCTGATGATATACATTTTCTTCTGAAGGATGAAAATAACACCAGCTTATTACAAAAGCCTTGTTTCTGTCTTTTGGGAAACTAATAACACAACAAAAAATCATCTCTTTAGATGGAGGGCTAATGGCAATATTTCCAATGTGTCCAATTTTTGAGAAAATAAACTTTTTATCAACTTGTGATTTTAGACCTGAATATAATATTTATCACTGCTCAAGTATACACAATCAGAAATTTTAAGACGATTCCCCTCCCTCTTTCTTGTAAATTTGCTTCTCAGTTACTTCTTTTTACCTTGACTCAGTCCGGGTGATTTAAGAATGGGAAAACTTCCTTTAAAAAAAACCCGAAAAACAACCTTTCCTCTGACTGATGCACACGTAGTCAAGCTTTTAGTCCAATGAGGACATAAACTGTTTAGATTGTTGGACCAACATAATTTCTCAAAATTTTTGTGGATTTTTTTAAGATTAAAATATTGCAAATCTTTATACAATAGATTTATATGAACTGCAGTTAATTATCTGTTAGTCTGATTTGTATTTGTTGCCCTCTGCTGTTGTCAGTGGGAATCCTTTGTGCATCAAGAAGTGAACCAGCTAACTAGCCAGAGGCACTTTCTATTACTTTGCATAAATGAAGCTGGAGAACTAAAGCAAGAAAAGGCTTCTGCAAATTGCTTAGTAAAAGTGCGAGATGACAATGCTTCCCTTCCATTTTTTTTTTCTTACCATGCTCATTTCTGTAGTCTAGAAACCGTTTCTTGCTATTGACAGCAGTCTTTCAGTCATTAGAATGTAATGATATACAAGGGCCAAGTTCTCACAGACATCACAAAATATCAATGCAAAACCTAAACTAAAAGGAAATGGATACAGTGTTGCTACTACTCTAAGTCATAGTAACTGGACTTCTTTGTTTTGCTTACTGGCTATTTCGAACTACCTCTATACTCCATTTGATCTGACTTCGCTTGTTTGTGTAACAGGACAAAGCAATATCAACTTACGTAGGCAAAACTTACACTCAAATAGGGCAAAGATTTGATAGAAAACATAGACATATTGCCTTTCTTGAAGACTGTCATATTTCAAGGCAAACTTACATTTTATTTCACTCCAGCATAATTGTAAAGTTGCTAGAACAGATATGCAACACATTTTTCCTATTTCACATGCAGTTCCTACCATTCCCAAATGAATAATTCTATTTAATTTTTGATGCAGATAGTAGAAAGAAAAATACCTTATGTTATGAAAACAATCTATTGACACCAGAGCTGTGTAACAAATTTAGAATGGATTTATTCTTACATTTTTCAAGGCTGACCGAAGTCGTCTTTTAAATTTTTTTTTGAAGTCTGTTAAGTCAAAAAATTCTGTTTCTTCCCCTGTTACACAAGAAAAAAAAAAACCCAACTATAATTGTGTTTACAAGAAGTAGTTCAGACATGATTTTACAGTTTTGCTGAAACAAGATTAAGCAGAAAAAGCAGAAGTTCCATAGCCTTATACGAAAAGCTGTATATTAAACTTGAGCCTCATTACCAATACATAGAGAAAAGGCTAATATTTAATTAGCAGTTCCGATTTTTAATAATGAGAATATAATCAAAAGCATTCTAAAAACATTAAAGATGCCTCTGTTGAAAAATCCATACTACATTATAGCTAAATGTTTAAGATACCTCTACTGAAAACTAGACTATATTTGGGTTTAAAACATGTGATATGAGGCCCCACTGCAGTAAGTTGCTGAGAACTGTGAGATTACAGCAAAGAAAGGCATTTTACCTGTTTTGTTCATCTGGTAAACACTCCATATTCTTTTGTTTGGGTAGATGTTATTGTCTAAGAAAAATAGGAATTGCTCAATAACATAGTGTATTGTCACATGGTAATTAAAGAGACAAATAGTATTACAATACTTTTATGACTAGGTTATTTCAAAAATATTACTTCTGGTAACACAATACAATTTATTCAGCATTCTTAAATTACCACTCATAGCAAACCTAAAAGCAATGTAGTTTTTCATTAAAAGAGATGGGAAGATCTTTTTAAATTCAGTTATGGAACTAATAAAGGGTATCTCTGAGGTTCAATGTTGAAAGAAGGGTTTTCCCTAAGATGACTGAAAACCAGTCTAAACTCAAACTAAGAAGTGTAGACTGTTAAAAAAATCTTGAGATTTAAACTATTATATAATCAAGTTGCAAATTAATGTTGAGTTAGAGTTCCACCTGGAGTATTTGCTGATAATTTTGCCTATGTCACTCCTTATTGGAGCATGATATTACTGATTGTAGAGTTCAGTGCATACTGGAGACAAACATACCTCTCTACATTTATAATTGTGTGCTGGATGTGGCTTACCACGGTTTACATCTATTCAGACCTCAGAAGAAGCAAACATGCTTTTGCCGATTTTGAGATTTTGAAATTTTTCTAAAAAGATCAGATCCAATAAGATTTATCGTCTAAAATATCATCTGTTTACACCAAATGCAGCTGTACCTCACATGGGGAATTGCTATGTAATTAAGGGCATTACCAAGTTACTCAGAAAAAACATAAAAGATGTTCTTTTTATTCATTTTTTTACTTACAAATTATATCTAGGACAGCTGCTTGCTTTATGTCTGCAGAATTTTCCTGAAAAGAACAACAACAGTGCATGGTGAACTGCAAGTCCAGAATGCTCTATCACACTGTTTAGTAAGTGAAAAAACTCCGCGCCAGTAGTTTAAGTTAGATTGCAGTGAAGTTCACAGTGTGTACACTCTCCTCAGACACCACACCGCTCCCAATGTGCGCACAATATAGTTTTGAGAAATCAATAACAAAAGCTATTTCAGCAAGGTTTAAGTGTTTCTGCAGAGGCAGCAAGAAGAATGCTGTCCTTATAGTATGATGTACAAGCAATTAGAAAGTATTCATGACACTATGCAACACCGACTAGTATTTCACTGTTAGGAATTTTAACATGCTTAGTTCCTCCTTATTTATCCTTTACGGCATGAAAAGATCTTAAAGAAACTATGATACTACTTGTTACAGATGTTTCAGAAACAAACGGAATTTTAAAATACAACATTTGCTATTCTAACAAGAATAACTTAACAGTTTCTTGCCTGCAGTTTGATCTACACTCCACATAATTAATCTTTGAGTATAAAATTCAAAGGAAACCATATCAAAACCCCCATAGAATTTAAGAGATGTCAGTAATAACTGTATTTATCTAGGTTATGATACTATATATAAAGACTCCTGGTACATATAAAGATTCCTGGTGCACCAAAATCAGAGTGCCTAAGTAGGCGGTCGGAAAACCATTTTTGCTTACAGTTTGCAGAATGGAGTTCTGGCCAAGGAAATTTTTCAAAAAAATCTCAGAAGTCTAAAAGATATAAACTAGTGCTATCATTACCCATACTAAATAGATCTAAGTTAGCACTATGTAATGAGAAGACATCTCAACCAATGCCTTCATTTTACAACCTAGAAATACACATATTTCTTAAATGTTTAACACACTGAGCTTTTATCTACTTTGTGAAAGCCAACAGCTCAAAACATGCACTTCCATTCTCAATAAGGGTCAATCCTGCACTCCTACCAATCAGACAAAATTGATGGTATTACCAGCTCAGCTTTACATTTTTCAAACTACAAACTGCTATTTGATGCTGCATTATGGCCAAAGAAGATTCATTTCTTCACAAGAATGTATTTTTGATGGTGCTTCAACATGCACCCTGTATGTCGCTGAGAGGCAGTTACCTCACAAAGTTGTACCACATCTTGAGAAATGTTCTCCTTCATCTGACGAAAGTTTACAGTTTCTATCTGCGCCTCAGAGAGAAAGCCCCATTTCTGTAGCATTGGCTTGATTTCATCTCGGGGGATTTTTAGTACGGTTCTTCGGATGTACTCAGCAACAGTTTCATCCATGATGAAGGCACCTGAAAAGTTGAATCATTGAAGAAGTTGAGATGGAGGCACAATCAGGCTCAGAAGACTCGCTCCCTTTGGATAGTGTAGAAAGTTGCACCTAGGCACAACTATCAGGACAGTGACATCTGTCCTAAGCGTAGCCCCACCTCAGATTTCAGGGAATGAGTTAAAACGCCTTTGACAATAACTTTACCCCAAGCCCTCAGAAGTTTCCCTCACTGACCGAGGCCTGGGAGGGGCTTCTGGAGATGGACAGGGCGCTGGCCCTCACCCAGGCCTGTCACTGACTCTCCTGTCCCACGGACGTCCAGGGGAGGGGGGAAGCTCAGACAACGGGCACGGACGCGAAGGGAACCGAGTAGCCCAAAAGAAAGCCGCGATTCTACCTGCTCCCGGCGGGAACAACCCCACGCTCCCGCCGCCGTCCTGCTGCCTCTCCTCCTGACCGCCCGCCGCGCGCATCGCCAACCACCGCCCGCCTTTCGAAGCGCCCNCTTTCGAAGCGCCCAATCAGACGCCTCACGGTGCCGGGGCCGCCCAATCACAAGGCGTCCCCGCCTCTCTCCCCGCCCCGCCGCGCGCCGGCGCCGTGAGGGCTGTTCCCGCCGCTGCCGGCTGCGCTGAGGCGGTTTCCGGTGGGGTCTGTCAGGGTCACCCGCGCCTCTTCCGCGCCCTGAGCGGCCGGTGGGTCGCTCTCGGTGCCGGCCGCGCCTGGCCGGGCTCGTCCTCGTCCTCTGGGGACTGGAGTAAGTGCGAGGCTGGTGGCGAGGGGAGGCTTTGTCCAGGCTCGAGCGGGCGGCGTTGTTCCTTCCTGGCCCCAAAGGAAAAGAAGGGCCTGTAGGGAGGTGCCTTCCCCGCCTCTCTCCCTCCCGGCCCCTCCGGCTGGCTTCGGAGGAGCTCTGCCTGAGCTTGTGCCGGTTTCTGGGACCCCCTGCTAGCCTCTCATGCTCCTTCAGGCCTCGAGGAGGGCTTTCAGAAGGGCTGTTCTGAGGGGGAACACGGGGCTCTCCATTGCGACCGCCGTAAGCTTGCTTTTCCTTGCGTCTCTGTGTGTCCCATCGCTAATAAGGACTCCTGGGAGCACTGAGAAACCACACTCTGAAAACAATGTCGGGTAGCTCAGCGGCCCTCTTCTGCTATAACTATTGATAACAGCTCACCTGGTAGTAAAGCTGTTTTATGCTAACAGATTTACTTTCTGTCAAGCGCGCTCTGCCTTTCGTGAGGGGTCCTGCTGCTCAAGGGATCAAATCCTGGCTTTTCCATCAGGAGAGTGTGATCCTCTTGATCCCTTTCTTTCAGAAGGGAAAAAGCAGTTCTATGGGAAGCAAGAATTCTGCTAGCAGTACTAAATTTATAGTGTTCCTATCTACTAGATCAAGAAGTGAATGCAGCAGTAATAAAATGAAGCCTTGACTCTATGTTCGCATCTTCATAGACATAGCGGGAATAGTAAGAGACTGCTTCAGAAACCTTTTGTAATGTAATGCTGTATCACACAGTGCGACTTGCTGTGTATTATAATTCAAATATTACACTAATTGTCCCATAACTATGCTGCTGTTTGTTGTATGAATGTGACCTTAAATAATTGCCAGGCAGGGAAAATGCCCTGTTGTACTTTACTTGATTATTTATTTTAGCCAGAAATAAAACTGTAGATATTGAACTTGTAATTCAAGTTGGTGTTCAACTTGCTTTGTTCAGGAGGACTAACACCTTCTTAACTTGCTTTACGAAGTAAGAAATCAGGTATGATGTAGTTTTATCAGTTGCTTACTCCTAAAAGTAGCAGGTGAGTACTCATTCTGCTGATGTGAGGGATGCTGAATTGTTGGCAGAAAGTGGTCATGTAAAAAGACAGTTAAAATCAGTATGAATCTAATTTATTAGAGTTTTACTATCATTATTTATGTTCAGGGAAAGTAAATGCAATCTACATAATATAAAAACATTTTTAAAATAGGCATAATCTCTTCCCCTTTTTACATTTCCTTACTACTTACAAGTCTTCATGTATATGTATCTAAATTATTCCCCTTGGCCCCTGCTCTAGTATGTAATATTGGATAACTAGTGCATAGTTTTGAAGACTGAAATTCAAGAGGCTTGAACTAATTTTGATAAGATTTGGCTAAACTTGGCTTATTATAAAGTGAAGGTGTCTGGCTAGATTTTTTTTAAAGGTTGGAAAGTTTGGGCTCATTCTCAGTGTGCCTAATGACAACCTTAAGGAAAGCAGCCTCAAATGATCTGGAAGATGTTAACTGTGTTACTGAAAGCTAGGAACAAAGTCCTTGGTTCAGAGTTTCCTAGGTTTTTGAAATGGCATTCATAAATTGTGATTTCTCATTTCACTGAATGAATGATCTTAAGAGTATTCTAAGCTGTTATCATCAAAAATATTTATAAATTATGTATGAAAGTTAATACTAGGAATGCGAAAGTTCTGCTGAAGTGACATGAACGATATATTCACGTAACACAAACCAGAGAGGTGTGGAGCTGAATCCTTTGTGATGCTACAAGTTTGTATAATCTTACAGAAAACACTATAACTTGAGGAAACAACAAGCTGGTGTTTTCTCCATATCCAAAAAGAACAATACTATGTAATTGAGAAAACCAAACTGTCTGGTCTTATTCAAATTAGACAGTGAAATGATGTGCAAAAGTAAATGTGTGAGTGATACAGTGGCTTTATAGGAATTTGCAGATGTTTGTCCTGCCCTCCACTGTTAGTACATGTTCTCCTTTTCATGGTCATGCTGCCGCCTTGTGGGAACTATTTGAGTATTTGCAGCGAGTGTGTGTGTTTCTGGTTAAGGAGCGAATGATTAGCCATGTAGATGCTCATATGCAATTTTTCATCTTCAGGGTTGGTACACAAGGATTTGCATTTTGCTTTAAGAGTAATTTTTTCTGAGCAATATGTGAATTCATGTTCTGTGGGGGTTTTTTTTCTGTTGACTTTAGAAACTTGAAAAAAACTACTTTTGTGTGCAACTTTTAAATAGAAACATTAGAAAAATTTGGTTTAAGAAATAGTCTTCTAACATGTTTTAATGAAATATGGAGACAAGCATCTTAGGAAAACAATTATCTAGATTTAAACCTTTCTGTCATTGTTGTCCCTCAAACATGTAAATATTAAGATTTGGCTAATCTAAAGCAACCTAATTTACTTTTCCTTCTGCATCAGGGAACTGTTTAGTTCGTATTTATGGGAGATTCTGAGAAAAGAGGAAGGGAGCTTCCCTGGATTCTTGACATGTCTATCTCATGCTTCATTTGGGAAAGAAGTGGGAATGTACCAAACACCCCCTTTCTCCACACTGCTGGGTCTTTTTACCGCTATTTGCCGTAAGGAGGTCAGGAGGAGAAATGAGCACATGGAGAGAAACAAGCACTTCATACTAGATTTGGGTGTCTTTACAGGAGTGTGAATGCATACAAGTGTTCTTGCCTGCTTTTTGGGGCAGCCTTTTGGTTTCTGCCTACTTGCTAGATATCTGCAATTTCATTGTGATAAATTCCATAATATGTGAGGGTTCCTTTTGCACATTAGTATTAAATATTTAATGTATTGAATGTGTGTATAGATTGGCTTTTAGACAAGGAATGAGTATGGCTTCTTGTTATTTTGATTTTTTTTTTAAATCTGGTTTATGTTGGAAACCGTAAAGCTAGAACATCCCCTATTTTTCCAACTTCAAGATAAACTACACGCAACATGATATGGAATAAGGCAATGTCTTAATTATTTTTTTCCCTGAAGGATAGCATAGATTTAGAAACTGGTTAAGGAAGTTAAAAGATCAATCATCTTTAACCATGCCTTCTACCTTCAGAGGCTAATAGTTTATAGAAATTTGCAGTTAGTTCTTAAGGCATTTCAACCAAATCATTTAGATACATGTTTAGTGTAATTTTTAACAAAGAAAAAAAAAACCGTGAAGAATTCAAAATCTTATGTAAAACACATTAAAGGGCAGTCCATTTTTGTGCAACCCAGTGGAATATGTCAGTGCCTTTATGTAAAGAGTTCATCTAAATACTTCTCTCCAAATACTCGCTTCAGATATTCGCTTAGCATTTTGCAGTCTGTTTTACTCGTAAAGCAATTCCTGTATTTTCTTAATATTGTTCTTTACTGCTAGTATTTCTTCTACAATTGCACGTTTACCTTGACATTCTTTATCCAGCATTTCTGTTTGTAGATTTCTCAAAGCAATTTACATTGCTTATTCCAAATTTTTTCTATTTCCCTCCCCCACCCCAAGTATTTTTTCATACTCAGATTTTCTGAGAGCTACTACCTATATAAAATTCTGTCCATGGGGACTTAAAATTCTGTTAAAATGGCAACTTGCTATCTTTATCTTAGATTAAAACATTACTTAAAAGAAACAAAGGAAACCAATAGCTCATCCTGTCCTTTTTTCATACATGTTTTTGTTACTTTTGAAACTCTTTTGTTTGTCAGTCATTCCCCTCCAGTAAAAATATTTTAGCCTTCTCTGGTCGTTTACAGATCACTGTCTAATCTGGCACTCCTAAATGTAAATATAATATTGAGCACTGATAATACTGTTCAGTCATGAACTTCAAAAGCACTTAAAGGCTCCAGTTAAGTCTTCCATGACCACGGTTTTGTTACTTTACTCCATCATAGCCTACATGAGCTAAGTACTGGTAATTGAACTTGAAAGATTTTATTATGCAATGTTATTTAAAATGAATTTCAAGACTACTGATCTATGAACTGGTATGACAGTTAGGACCTCTGATTTGTAGCATCTGTCCTGCAAGAGATGCCATTGGAAAAATCATTTGAGTTGTTAAAAGACTTTTAATTGATGAAATACGCCGCCACCTATCTATTTGTGGCATTGGTAGCTTATATCTTCTTTATCTGAGAACAATTTTTTAAACAGTGGCAGTGATTACTAATGTTAGTTTAGAAAGAATTAATCTCTCCTCGAAATGCTCCCTTTGACTTTCTGGCCTGTGCTGATGTGCATGCTACCTGTGTCACTAGAGCATTAGTCTTGCTTTCTCCTTCTGAGACAGCCAGCTCAGATGACTGTTTTAGGAAGAGCAGTTGGAGGCTGAATGATGGAGGGATTTAATAATCAGATGGGTTCACACACGTTAAAGTAATGCGCAGTCATTGAGCGGGTCACCCTCTCAAGGGAATGCTAACTCTAGTGCTATCAAAAAAATCTCCTGATAAATTTAAAACATATTGACTTTGTGTGGCATGCAATCAAAAGCTGGTGGCAATAACACAGCAGGGTTCTTAATCACTTTGCTGTTACAGTCGTGCTCCTGCTGTCATATTTCTAAAGGTTCATTTGTTAATTTGTTGAACGGAATGCTTAAGCAACTTGTACAGTTTCCAACTTCTTCTGTGCTAAGAGTATATGTAGTGTAATATTAGACTTCCCGGTAGTATGGGGGAGATTTTTGAAAGAAATCACTACATGTGTTTGCAACACAACGTGGAACATATTCTCGTGGGTCTCAAGAGTCTTTCAAATCTGTTTGGATTTTTAAAATTTTGTTTGCTTGTGGGAATGTAGCTCTTACTAAGCTGAACACGTGATGGGAAATATTGGGTAAATTAGTGTACATACCTCTTCAAGCCAAATATCTTACTTGAGTGTTCTAGGAATAGCAGTGTAGATCATAGCTGCCAGCTGAATATTGGGATTTTGCAATTGTGAAATCTGACCACTGGCTACTAGTATGTAGCTTGTCTATTCAGCTGGAGCGTTAAAACAGTGATGGCTACTTAGTACAAGCTGTAGTGGTGTTTGCCTGATGTATTGCAGCTACAAAGGTGATCTCTTTGAGAGGAGGGGGAACACAAAATACTAAGTAAACAACAAAAAAAGGCATCTCTCTAATTCCGTGGCAGTATGGGTCATACTAGTAGAATTTTGTCAAGGTGAGCCCATTTGTCCTGGTATGAACTGGACTTTCTTCCCTCCCTGGTAAAATAATCTTCCACAACAAAGATGTCATCTTATTTCAGCCACTATTATAAGATGCTTTCATCCTTTTCAACAAAAGATCTTGAAAATTACTTCTAGGAAAATATGTGGGGTTTTGGGGATTTTTTTTGTTTGTTTGTTTTTTTTAATGGGAGGTAATATAAAAATGTATTTCTAGAATGAAATTTTGCTCCTGTCCCACAGAACCCTTCAGGAAAGGACCCGCGGGTCCTAGTTGACCTGAAATTAAAACATGATTTAGCAGTGCACCCTTGCGGCAAGAAAGGTTCACGGCATACTGGGTCGCTTGCTTTAGAAGTATAGTAGCAGGTCAAGGGAGGTAATTATTATTCCCCTCTCCTTGGCAGTCTTGAGGCCGCATCTGAAATCCTGTGTTCATCTTTGGGTCTCAAAGGCTAACCGAGATGATAAAAAATCCGAGTCCAGCAAAGGGGAAACTAAGAGGGTCAGGAGGGTGGAAGAGCTGGTGTATGCGACAAGGTTAAAGGAGCTAGGCTGCTTTTGAAAGAGAAGACTCAAGGGAAACCTAAATGCTGCCTTCCACTATCTGAAGGAGTGAGGGATTCACGTAGAAGACAGATCCAGATGCTTTTCAGAGGAGCACAGTGAAAGGGCAACAGGCAACAATGTGAAGTTGCAGGAAGGGACATTCCAATCGGGCATAATTAAAAAAAACATCATTACTGTTTTGATTAAGTACTGGGTTTTAAAGCATCATTAGTGCTTTGGATCAGGATTATTTTAAAAGCATGTAGGTAACTAAAAAAAAAAGTTCTCAGAGTGCTGTAATGAAATATTGTTGTGCTTCCTGTTCTGATCCATCTGTAGAAGGCAGAAAGAAAATTACATATACTTAGCTTTTTTTAAAGCTAGAAAGGAAAAAACTGAAGTAGGAAAGTGAAAAGATAATCTGAATTTCAAGAAAGATTAATGCTACTAGGGAGTCCCTGAAAATTAAAATTCCAAATGCATGCTTCTGTCCATGACAGCAAAGAATATAAACTTGTCGTTAACGTTTAACACTTGGGCTGTGTAGAAGAACAGACATGTGCTAGTTTTAATTACTTTAACTGCGTAATAAAAATTCTATATATTAAGCTGCATTTTGATCTGAAATATTTTTTGTTTAAATAACACTATGTGATAATATCTTAAGTGGCTAACTCAAACTTTTTAGTTATACTTTTGCATTTTAATGTTGGCAGGTGGACGTTTTCTCAGATTCTTGTCCTTGTACTGCTAAAATTATCCCTAACTGAAGATGCATCCAGACCTGTCTCCTCATCTGCACACTGAAGAATGTAACCTAATTATCAGTCTGCTCAAGAAGTGTCACAAGGAGGTAAGGAGTTTTGAGCAGAGAAAAGAGTGGGTGGGTTGGGGAAATGAGTGTCAGATAAATTAGCAAGAATATTATATGATCATAGAGAGAAAAACCTCCTCTAGGCAGAACAGCCATGAAATGTAGCTAGTATGTTTTCACTGAAGAGGTATCTGACAACTGTGTATAAAATTTTGCCAGTGATTTCATTAGGAAATAAAACATGCCTTAAAATTTCCTCTGCTACAGCTTGACAAGTACGGACCTATTTTAAGAATTGAAATAATTTCTGCAACTTTTGGTACTGTGTGCACCTCAAAAAACAATCATAAAAGCAACTTCAAATGCCCTCTTTTTGTACGCTCGCAGCATATTCATAGTCCCGCTGTCCACTGGGCAGATGCTTCAGTCTGTTTATAAGCAGGTGTGTTGACGGGGATCTGGATGTGCAGCATGCCTGGCATTCAGTGCTTGGAGAGCTGAGTGTGAATGACTGTTTGACTTCCATCTTCTTAATAGGCACCTACCGAAAGATATCAAATGCCAAACTGTCTTCAGGTTTCTCAAGGCTCTTCATTGCTTCAAGAAGATAGAATCTTCATCTCGCTTGTTTAAAAGTCTTTTTTTTTTTTTTTAAATTGCTCTCTAGTAAACTTTGAGATGTGGAAGAGTCAGGCTCTGCAATGGAAGCTAAGATACCTGCGGCACTGTTGCAATATTGTTAATTATTTTTCCAGTTCTCTCATGTACTCTAAATAGATGTTTTGTACAGATATATTTCTGTGTTAGTGCATAAAAAGTTCAATTTCATAGTTTCCACTCAGACAAAAATATATTTAAATGTTGAATATGAATGTGAAAACCATGGTTGATAACATTACATGCAATCTACAATATTTTCACATCGATGTTCAGATGTGATGTTTATAATTTTTTTATACTGCAGTTATTCATAAATTCTAAGACAATACATATAATAGCTTCACTGTTTTGAGCAGAACTCTAAATTTTTGTTTGCAAAAGTCATAACAGAAAGAAAATCAAGGCTGATAGTACATGAAATGTGAGAGAAGATATTTTGTATGAAACGTTTTTGCAGATTTTAAAGTAGCTGAACTAACATACCAAAAAACTTGCGGTACCACACTTCCTTATGATTTCTAAATTACAGCAATGAAGGGAGCAGAGTTTTAATACTAAAATTCACGTGGAGTGGGTATACTGTACTGGGTTTGTTCAGCAACGTAGAATTGGTTTTTGTTGGTACTTGTAGTGCAATATCTTGAAAAGTAAGTGTGCTGGAATCTGTTGATGCCATCTCATATCTGGTACTTCCCATACCATTGCCTGTCTATTCCCATGCACTGTCTACATTTTTTTAAACCTAAGATACGAAGTTCTTGTACAGAACAGCCCCAAGCTTTAAAACTGAAAGTTGTGTTAAGTATAAGAGTTATGCTTTTCTTCTGAGTTCTAAAATTTTCACTTGCCTAAATATACTTTCAGGACTTTGAGAGATTGTAGAGACTTTATTTTTTTCTTAGTTATTTTTAAATTTATTTTGGAAAATTGAATGTTGTAACGTAGCTACAACTGTTCAGTAGCTAGAATTAAGTGAGAAGGCTTTCCTTGTACATTAACTACTATGGTATCAAAAGGATTGCCAAATAAAATGACTGTCAGTTAAGCGGAGAATAAAACTTCTATAGGCAATATAAAAGGAAAATGTTGTCATTAATTTTGAAACAAAGCCAGTCAGGAAAGAAAATACATTCAGATTTGTCCTGCTTTTTGGTATGTACGTAGTTGGGCTTTCTGTGCTTTGACCAGAGAATCCATAAAAAACAATTTACTACTTGAAAGTAATGGTTGACTGTTTGTTTTATAAAAATGAATGTTACTGTATAAGCATCATAAGCTTTTTGTATAGTGTAGCTTATTAGACTATTTAGAGTTGAAGAGGCAACTGGAACTAAAAGGTGCATTTGAATTCCTTGGCAGCAAGTGATTCAAAGGAATCTACTGCCAGTTTGACTTACAAAGGGCCTAGGAGCAGCAGTAATAGTCAAGCACAGGATTATATTCTTTTGGTTTTGTTTGAAGTTTATCTTTACATGAAGAGGAATTACTTTTGTCAGTCTTGTGCTCAACTGTTGTGCCAACAGTCTCAGCACAGAGGGGGTGAAGATGGCCTCTTTCACACTCAGTTGAAAGGAAGCAATACCATTTCATTTAAAATTCAAGGGAGTGTACTGAAATATTCTTTGAAAACTGAAGTCACTGAAATCTGAAAAGGTAGTGATCTTAATCAGTTATGAGTGACTACCTGCTTTTTTGTTGTCATGCCAAAATGGCCTAAGAACCTCAATGTACAATTTAAAATAATATGAAGAGAAGCATTATTTTTTAATGGGGTGTCCTGTGTTTGCATTTTCATAACAGTCAATTTGATTTACTTTATTCCTAATGTAGAACCTGCCCATTGTATCAAGTTTTGCATCTAGTGAGGAGAGGTTACTGGGATTCTTATTTGATGTTATTATTTTGATTTTTTTTTTAACACCACCATTCTGGTGTCAAGTGCATACTTTTAAGAGACTTTTTATAGGTGGCAGCTGAAAGAAATGCATATTGTCTTGCAATCATATCACTGTAATTGGTGTAATAACTATTTTTGAGAAACTGATTATTTTTTCCTCACAATTTGAATGAAGAAGTTGACATCCTAGGAATCTGGCTAAATAAACACAAATTCAACTCACTGAATGCACTAGTAAGAGTGGAGTGAGCTTGAAATGTGAGCGCTTACACTTGAAATACCTGAATGCAGGTATGGGAGTAGAATACAAAATTAAATCTGTATTAGTTAAAATTAAAATGTTGCAAAAGCAAGATCAGCTTGTAGTAAAGTGACCATTTATCCCATGCAACTGCTTCAGAGTGTCATCTGATGTCCTTTACAAAGGAGAGAGGTATAAACAAGCTAATTATAGCACTGCTATAGTTAAGTGTTTGTCATAATCTTTATTAACCCACTCTTACTTTCAGTCATGTTCTATTGGCTGAAATCTTGTCCCCTGTTTGAATTCTTAAGAGTGTTCCTGTACTGTATAAATCCATCTAGCTGCACATCAGCTACAGAAATGCGCACAGGTTTTCCTCTGAAATACAGAAATGACTTAATTTTTGTCAGTTTTGTTCTTCATAGTTTGGGGTTTTTTTTAATTCATTAGTTCTCAAAAAGATTGGTCACATTGTCTCTGTTGATTGCCTAACTGCAAATATCTACTAAAATCTCCACTCCTTTAGGTTTTCTGAATTGCTTGGATGCTCTGCTACCAGATTCTGTGGTGTATTGGCAAGCATCACCCTGAAAAAATAGTCCTTGTAGAAGGATGCATTCTGAGAGGGATTTGGTGGCTGATAATATGAAATTGCTTCAGGAAATCCTGGCTAAGAGGACAGATTTTTATGTTGAATATCATCAGGTTAGCTGGGGAATGCTTTCGTGAAGACAATGTCTGCAGTTTTTCAGGAACTGAATAACACTTAGGTGTGGATAAGGCCCACAGTTGAGCTGTGTCATAAAGACGGTAAATGCATCTTATTTATTAGCCGCAAGATCTGGAGAAACCTAATCCCCCCATTCTTTTATACTAGTTCTAATATTTCAGTCATTTAAGCCAAGTGCCTGCATCTTTTGGACCAACAACACATTTTTCCTGTGGTTGGGATGATGTAGCATCAAGTCCTTTGTCTCGCTAAGTCATGAAGAAATAATGAAAACTAAAATGCAGAGGACATTGCCTCCAGGATGCCTGTAGATCTCCCTACATCTTTCTATATCACAAGCTGGAGTTCAGAATATTTATTTTTTGTACATTATTCAAGCTTGCATGAATTAAAGTTGTAAGACTGATTCCTAGATCAGTAAAATATATGTTCTACATTTAGACTTAATAGCTTCTCCTTCGGTATCCTATTTTAGTCTGGTTACACACCATGGTGAGTACCTTCAACTTTCAGCAAGGTGGGAGTGGTTCAAAGGAGGTTCAGGAGTAGCTCTAACTTCTAGCTACTCAGTAAAAAAGCTACAAAACATCATTTTTTGCAAAAAGAGAAAAGGAAAAGAAGACCAGGATATGTTGCAAAATGCAAGTGGCTTCTAAGAAATGTAGAGCTTCAGAGGAAGAAACCTTTGAATTATAAATCTTTTTTTCTCTCCCTAACATCAGCACAACATTTTGAAATTTTTTGGCCATTGCAATGATATTGACCGTGAGATGCGGAAGTGCTTAAAGAAAGAGGTAAGAAACAAATTTACTACAAGTTAAATGCTTAATAAAAAAGTCCATTGGATAGAAATAGAGTTGCTTTTTACTAAGTAGTACAAATCAATAAATAGTCCTTGAAATGTAAGCACATTCTGGAGGGGGCATTTGGGACCAAATTTAAATTTTTTTTATAAATTTGTCAGGTAAAATCTGGCTTTAACAAATGGCATGGTCTATTTTTGGATACACAAAAATAAGCAAACACATTTTAACAAAACAAATACTGCAAATAGGAACTGACTCTTCACAGGTTGCTTCTGATCTTTTTTCTTAAATGTTTTTAGTAGTGGTATTTGCACAGAATAGAATATAAACCAGTAATGGTCACTTCTGCATGAGTGTAATGCTTATTACTGAAGTCAGGTATGCTGACTGAAACCACTCGATGAGTTGCTCAGTTAGGCCCTAAATGAAAATATTGCTGATTAGCACCTGCTCGCTGCTGTACTACGTCCACAGACAGGAAGGAATGGAAGACTCTAGGAGGTTAAGTAGATGAACTAGCTAATGGGCACATTCTCAGAGGAGGATCAACGGGTCTTTATATTTGTGACTGTCATGCCTACAAGAGAGAACACATAAATGAACTTTTCACACACCTTTTCACTTGAAATTGTACTTAATAATTTTGACATAAATTTCACAATTGTATCTATAGAGGGAAACTTCAAGTGCATGGCAGCTGGGACAGTTTGGGTTCCTTCTTTTCCTTCTGTCAGTCTATGGGCATTAATTTCATCTGCTTGTGTCAAATACCATTTTCTTCCCCCCTGTAAAAACTGTACCACAGATGTGGAAAATGATGAAGTTTCTTTCCATGCAATCTTATTTTTCTTTGTTCCATTGAAGCCTTTACATTAAAAGAAGTTCTTGATGACTATATTTGTCTGCCTTCTTAAATTATGGCTACATCGATATGCCATTACTAGGAAGCCCCTGAAAGGCTGTTCACAAGTATAGAATAGGTACGGATGTAGCTTTTAAAGATCCATTGTTCTCATTCAACGCAAAACCAGGGATGGGTTATTGAAAAATGAAATATTGGCATGGGAAAAAGTTAAGTGTTCTGTAAATGTTAATTAGCGTTTTGGGCCGTTATTTCAGTTATAAACCAATCGGTATAATGAGTGAAAAAAACTGCAAATCCTTTCTAAAATCAATCTGCTTAGTAGTTTATTATATTATATAGAGAACTGAATATTTGTGGGTTACTTGGGTTTTGTTCTTGGTACCAATTATTAAAAAATTGAACAATTTTTTTTCTTCTAACTTAAGGCCAAGAATAATTTGCTTCTCATGAAATGCATACCAAATCATGCATTGATTTTTAATTTTTCATTTCTTTAAGCCATGAAAAGGTTTCTTTTTGGCTGCAATGAAAGAAGGTTAGGCTCTTCAGTCTTCAGGCTTTTCCTAATGCAGGGGCATACTTGAAAGCATGGTCATCTTATGTATGTATCAAACTGTGAAGGCTTTTGCGATTCCCTTTTACACTGGAGTCCCATCTCTGTTGCATTTTTTTGTTTTAAACTGTAAAAAAAACCAACCCAAAATGCCTTACCCTCATTCAACCAAAATTTGCCTTTGTTCCTTTCATTTTGGTATACTACTTTATCTGTGCATGTAATTAATGACCAGGATCAAAAATAGACCAAGTCTGTGATGACAAATTCATGTTTCAGGCAGACACACTTAGATTAATCAGTATCTTTTAAAAGGAAATGAGCCTGATCTGTGCTCTAGACTAGCGCCAATCCAACCTTTTTCCTAGTTCATGTGTGAAGTGTAGCTGTCATACATAAGATGGCTGTAAATTAAGTTCCTCCATAAAATTAAACAAATCTGCTTTATTAGAATGTTCTAATACTCTTTAGCTTAATAACTTCAAACTTAGAAGCATGAATTTTAATCAAATAGATGTGAGTTCCAAAGTAAAAATGAACCAAAATATAGATATTAACAAGAACTGCATTTCTAATGCATCAGTTCAAAGATATTGTTTCTGTTCCTAATAAATGCGCTCTACACTTTTAAATGCGTCTTATCTGTTCAATGATAACAGCTGATTTTTTAATTTCCTTGTCTGTCTTCCAGTATGAAGAAAACAGGGCCAGGAACCAGGCGAAACGACGGCAGATAATTAATGCTCACAAAGACTCAGAGAAGTGAGCTGAACTGTGCTTGGGACAGCTGCATCTCAACAGAGACACTTGGTTGAAAGCTGACAGAATGCTTGCCCATCAGCAATGCTCAGCCTGTGGTCTGTGAAATGGTGAAAAAATAAACGCACCTAAAACATATTCATTCCCAGGAAGGCAAACAATGTGGAAAAAAAAAAAAAAGATCACTCACAACTTAACTTAATTTTTGACCTCTAAAAAACCCAACTATTGTGGCAAGTCTTTGTTCTGGCATAGTTTTGTTACGATTGTTAAGTAATGAGGAATCAGTGTGTGTGGAGTATTTTGTATTCGAGGCTGCTATATGCCCTACCTTGTGTTGAGTTGCAATTATTTCTTTGTGTTTAGTAATATTTTGTTCATCTTGTATTTTTCTATTTTATTCTTGCAAAACACCGAATGACTTTTCAATCACTCTTTCTAGTGTTGTGATGACACTGCTTAAATGAATTAGCAAAAAGAAATCTTAAACACATGTGGCTTGAAATTGGAAATTACCTATCAAGTAATAATTGAAGTTCTCATCTTTTTATTTGAGCTAAAATTATGAATCTGTCACCTTTCACTGAGAAGATTAAAAATCCTTCCTGTCAACTATGCGTACAGTGTGGACCGTTGTAAGACAGTTTGTTCATCATACCCAAAGCAAGCACGGCCTGAGAAATTCAGAATGGAATTTTTCCAGGGATTTACAAAGCATTGCCTTGATTTTTGTTGAGTACAATCAATGCGTGCCAACTGAGTTTTTTGAAGAGGAGTGCTGCCAAAAATACAAGCGAAATAGTTCTTCCACATACTGTGGTACAAAGATGAAGTCAAGTTATGACTGTTGCTGTTGAAGAGAAACCCACATTGAAGTGAAAGAAGGTGTAACTTGCCTTTCAGTTAGGCAAATCAACTAGTATTGTGTTAATCGAGTTGCCTTGTTAGCCTACAAGAGCTGTTAATTTGCTATCAAACTGCAGAAAGACCTGAGCAAGCCTCTGAATTCAGAAGATTTGGTATTAAATCATATGTTAGTTCCTGCAGTGATGGAACTCTTTCTCTGGGCATCTGCTGGATTCACCTTATTTTTAAATTACTTAAAAAAAACAAGCCACAGTCTTGAATCTTTTGAAGAAAGGGTACCTATTCTACAATCAATTTTACAGTTTGTTGTAAGAACCATTGTTGACACTCAGTCGTGAAATTGGTACATATACCTGTTTCTGGAAGAGAGCTGTATTTTGTGATCTATTTTGAAAGATTAATTAGAATAATTTTACTTATTTTTCAATAGCTGGATGGACCCAGGTAAACTGGTAAAACTTAATCACAAAGGTTTTCAAGTGAAAGTTCCAAGAAAAACTGAATCTATTGTTTCTGCATGTTTTGACATGCTGTCTGCTTTATTAGAGCAAGGAAATGATGTGTTATTTGAATTAAATACTTTAGTGATTGGAAGTGGTGCAGTCTTTTTGTCGGTGCACTTCAGAATACTTTTGAAGAGTACTTTATAGTGAAGTTTCCTGACTGGGAACTCTGCATCCTTGATCCCAATCCTTCTTTTGTGATGACAAAGTCTACTTCAGGCAAGCTCTTAAAAAGCTTGTAATGTTTAAGTAAGTAAATAAATAAATGGAGAACTGTCCTAGAGATTAAGTTGAGAAGCTGATACCTGAGTGCAAAAGCGCTGAAGCTTTTCTTTCTTTCATCACCTTCTGTGAGTCCAGATCTTTCACTAGAATAGCAACAAAATAGGAATCCAAGAGCCACTTTACACAGCTCATTAGTCAGAATCATATTTTCAAAGATCAATGTGCTTAATGAATGAAAGACCAAATGGCACGCACAATTTCTGTTGATACTTTGAACTACCTGTAGCAATAAATCTATTTTACAGATAAACTTTGTTTACCCAGTGCAAGTATGAATGCGTTCATCCTGCTGTTTTTCCCTGCTCATTGCCCACTAGCAGCCTGATACGAGATCGCCCATTGATTCCTGTGGGTTTGCTCCTATTTTGAGGGGGTTACGTTGCTAATTTGATCTTGAAGCTGAGAATCACTAGTGTAATAATACTTATGATTTATCTGATGGAGGAAGAGGGTACGGGGGTGATGTTAAATGCAGGGGTTTTGTTTCCTCAAGTGATCTGAGTGGTGAGTAGGGAACATGCTGGGTGAAATAAACCTTATCTATAAGGACTTTGAAGACACTTCATTGTAATGTCATTTGTGTTTTGAAGCATTTTCCCTGTTCTTTCTGAAAGAGCGAGTTTGAGGGAGAAGAAAAAAAGAAATATGATGGAATTTTGTGTTGCGTCAAGTGTAGAAGCTCTTTGGCACTTCACGTGGGAAAGCGAAGAAGGGGAAAATATAAATGGAAAGGGCAAATGGCAGCTCTAATATGGACCTGGCCATAGCAGTGAGGTTTTCTCATATTGCAGTGCAACGAAAGTCTAGAATACATAGACCGGAGGAGTACAGACTGTAGCAAGGGAGTAGTAACTACCAGCAAAGTCCCTCCAGCTCTACCAGGAACACCTGGTAACACTATCAGTAGTGTACTTCCTCTAGCTGGAAAATGAAATGCTGACACCTTGTTTTCCTGTGGTTTTTTTCAGTAGAAGGAAAGATCCTCTGCTGCGTAGCAGCAGGATAATGTAAGTACCGCAGGGCTAGTTCTTGCTCTGGTGTTGAGCTCTGCCTCCAAAGATCACTGTACTGAACTGGTGCTCAATTCTACTGGGAACAGCTGAAACATTAGTTGTCTGTCAGGGGAAATTAATGTGAGAGATATTCCAGTGAGTGCTCTGTGTCCAGCTTGCCGTAATTAACTTGGGACACCCCTAACCTGCAGCGAGCGCCTCGCCAGCACAATACCTGAGCAGAAGCAGCACCTAGTGCATATGCGTTTGTGGGCTCCACGCTAACAGGGAGATAAGAATTCAGTACATCATCATCTAGTCTTTATCCAGTTTAGCCTGCGTCTGTGCTTTCTTGCAGGTAATTTAATATTTAACTTGATAAAGAGCTATAATACTGCCTTTCATCTACTTTTGGTTTTTAATACCATTTTACACTTCATATACAGCCAGCATCTCTTTTGCCTTGTTTTTAGACTTTTTGGCATCAAAGGGACAAAATATGCCATATCTGCATGGTTCTTTATACAACAGGATTTGAATCTGGTATTATGGTTAGTCTGCAGCACTGAGCGTTAATGTATTATGAATATACTGTTTGTCTCTCCCTGTTTTCAGCTGGTAACAACCTGAAGGAATTATGGCAGAAGCATTTATTGCAGATAAAGTCTACCTTTTTAGACCTTGCAGAAAAACCTCGATTTGGTTGAGCTGACCGTTTGTACAGTTTGGGTGAGGGCTGTAGTCCTGTGAGTGTTGTGAATTTTATAGGCCTGCAAAACGTCTTGAAAATCTGGGTGTACTCAAAAAAAAACCCCTGTAAGAAATGTAGTCTTGGTACACAGTCCACAGGAATGATTAATATGAATAACTGTTACTAAAATATGCAGCTGAAAAGTTAGTTATGCCTCCTGTAATTGTGAATCATTGTAATGAATACTTCCAATGCGTTATATACTTTGCTAAAGCTCTACAGCACATGAATAAAGAGTCTTCAACAGTCAGGCATTAATGTTGGCACTGCCTGTGCTTTAAAAGAATGTGTGACATCTGATATAAAATCTTTCTGATATAAATGAAAACGCATTTCTGTGGAATACCTTAAATGGCGTGAAAACCAGGAAAACTATGATATCAGAATCTGACGGTTTAATTAAAAATGAATTATTAACACTTGTGCTTAGGCAAAGGGGATTCTCTACCTGTACAGCATAATGGATTTTAGGGCTGTAGACTTAAGTTACACATTAAATTTTATTAACATTCACTAAAATGGAGTATCACAGCAAATCTTAGTGCTCCCGTTAGATCCTCTGTTTGTTTTACAGAGCCTTTCACTTGTAATTAGCTTATTCTTATTCTGCTTGGCATAAGAGGAGGACCCTGATGAAGTCTGTCCGCTTTCGTAGAGGTGTTTGCATCACTCAAGGTAAACGGGTGTTTGGTGTAACTGAGGCTGGGTGCTAACCATGCTGCTAATCAACACAGCCTGCTTCGTGCGAAATTAAGGTCTACTAATAAAAGCTTTTAAGTGGATGCTCAATACCTGTCAGGTTCCCCAATCATATTTAAATTGCTGTGTACCAAAAAATAAATATCGATGCGAACAAAATATATACTTAGCCTAAAAAAGGTTATTGTGAACTGTCACACTTTTAACATTAGTCTTTTGAACTATTTGGTGACATTTTAAAGGCTGGTAACTTTGCTATGGAGCCATCACTAGCCGGTGAAACTTTGTTGTTTTTTTTTAATGTAGACCCCTAGATAAAATGAGCTGCATTTCAGAAAGGAAACAGTGCAGAAAGATTCTTTTGGGCATTCATTACCTGGAAAAGATCTTCCTGATGGCTTGACGAAACTTGTCTCCAGTACCAACATCAGCCATCCAGACTCTGAGGATTTGGTTTGGCTTGGGAAAAACGTCAAATGTTGTAAAGAATACACATGTGTAACAAAGTTGTGTTACCGGATGCCAGACAGGACCATCTTGTCTCCAACATTAAGGTGCTGAAAGAACAGGTTACAAAATAAGCCTTTTGTTAGCATGGAATCAGCGGTCTAATGACAATATTGTATTTTTACAAAAACTTTGATTAAAAACTGTTCTTGACCTTTGCTGCCAGCAGCCTAAGGCCAGACTGGTTTGACTGTAAATAGGTGAAACACTAAGCTAATTTCTCCTCCAGCACTAGGATAAAATGGTTATTCCCAACGTTTGGATCAGTGTGTTGTTATGGGTTTTGTTGGTTTTGTTTTNCGCCGCCCAGCGGCCGCGCCGTCCCGCCGGGAGGGGCGCCCTGTGGGCCGGCCGCCATCTTGGAGGGGCCGAGGCTGGGCGTCGGCCGCCTGCCGCCCTGCCTGGCCGCTGGGCGCCGTGGCGGGCTGGCTGTGCGCTTCCATCGCTCCATGGTCTCTGCCTCAGGTAAAATGACGCCCACGCTCTTCCCTCAGTGGCTCCTTCCAGCCAAAAGTTCTCACAGACGTGCCCAGTGTCCTGAAATACTCTAGGGATCTTATCAGTCACCTGTTGATGCCAAATTCTCTTGCACAATCCTTTTTTATTTATCACCCACTTTTGTTTCTGTAAGCCAAGTCGCTGTTTTGCCCAGAACAGCACTGTTGAAATAAGCAAACTTGGTTGGGCTGTGCTGTGCTCGGCTTTGATCAGGGCTCTAGCACAAGGCCTCACGTGTGATCAAAAATCACAGCAGGGAACGACGCAGGTTTTGCAAATAACCCTCTCTGTATTGTTTGGTAGAAACAGAAGTCTACACCACTCCCTCCCCGGTTCCCCCCACCCCGGATTTGCTGTTACAGCTGTAACAGGTATTTTAGAAAGAGCAATGATGTGCCCTAATACAGACCTTTGTCTTTTCCAAAGTTCATCAGGATATTTGAACTGGCTGATGCACCTGGCTCTGGAAGTGGCCAGGAATATAAGGTCATCCTCATGGACAAGTGGTGGTGTTGCAGTTTATTTTATTAGCGATTCATTTTGGGCTGCATAATGGCTGGTTTGTCACTTGCTTTGTATATTCTATAATGCTGTAATTATTTATCCACTGTCATCTTAGACTTTGTATGTGTCTCATGAAACAATCCATCTGAGCTATCTGTGTGAACTCAAAATTCCAGCTTTTAATTCTTACACTTTTCTGTAGCTTACAGAGCTAAATATTTGTGTGGATTATTTTGCTGCATTTTGGTTTGCTTCATATTCTAACACTACTGGTAATGAATATATAAAGTACTTTGTGTATAAGTGGTGTTAGTTAGACGTCTGTGGTTACAAGCAGCCCACATAACCATATTAAATCAATATTAAATGTGTGCTACTGAATAGTTGTCTTTGGGATGCTGATGGTCCCAATTTAATTTAAGCTTCATCCCACTAGTGCTTCCAAAAAACCTCAGAGGAAAACAAATCAAAAATCAAATCCCCAA
The DNA here is from genome assembly GCA_013400135.1 of Rhinoptilus africanus. Classification (NCBI taxonomy): domain Eukaryota; kingdom Metazoa; phylum Chordata; class Aves; order Charadriiformes; family Glareolidae; genus Rhinoptilus; species Rhinoptilus africanus. Next base: position 1,177,612 of record VXBO01010997.1, on the reverse strand, counting down.
ATGAGTAATTCCAAATGGAATAACAGATCTTTCATAATTGGTCCACAGTGGCTTCATTTAGGTGGATATACAAGTATGTGATACGCAACAGCAAACAGTCCAAAACCTGGTCACTGTTCACTGTCACACAGCTAGCAGATGGCAACCGCGGAGAAAGGGTTTTGAGATACAAGACTTTTTTGTGATAAGACGGTTTGTTTATCTTAACGATGAAAGTAGAAAGGGCTGATGGGAGTTATGGTAGTCGGTGTGAGGAAAATATNTAAGTTACACAGCTCTTTCCAAAGTGGTGGGTTTTTTTCCAACCCGAGGGATGACAGCCCTCCCCTCCTGCTGCTCGGCTCCGCACGGCAACGCCGCTGGAAAACCCTTCCTTTACATGGGAAATCCTCCCTTTGCATCGGAATTCCATCCTTTACATCCTGCGAGGAGGAACCCCGGGAATTTCCAGCCGTTTTCCCCGAGCCCGCGCCGAC
>VXBO01010997.1:1076472-1177047 GCA_013400135.1 Rhinoptilus africanus | reverse complement strand
TGATCAAAAATCACAGCAGGGAACGACGCAGGTTTTGCAAATAACCCTCTCTGTATTGTTTGGTAGAAACAGAAGTCTACACCACTCCCTCCCCGGTTCCCCCCACCCCGGATTTGCTGTTACAGCTGTAACAGGTATTTTAGAAAGAGCAATGATGTGCCCTAATACAGACCTTTGTCTTTTCCAAAGTTCATCAGGATATTTGAACTGGCTGATGCACCTGGCTCTGGAAGTGGCCAGGAATATAAGGTCATCCTCATGGACAAGTGGTGGTGTTGCAGTTTATTTTATTAGCGATTCATTTTGGGCTGCATAATGGCTGGTTTGTCACTTGCTTTGTATATTCTATAATGCTGTAATTATTTATCCAGTGTCATCTTAGACTTTGTATGTGTCTCATGAAACAATCCATCTGAGCTATCTGTGTGAACTCAAAATTCCAGCTTTTAATTCTTACACTTTTCTGTAGCTTACAGAGCTAAATATTTGTGTGGATTATTTTGCTGCATTTTGGTTTGCTTCATATTCTAACACTACTGGTAATGAATATATAAAGTACTTTGTGTATAAGTGGTGTTAGTTAGACGTCTGTGGTTACAAGCAGCCCACATAACCATATTAAATCAATATTAAATGTGTGCTACTGAATAGTTGTCTTTGGGATGCTGATGGTCCCAATTTAATTTAAGCTTCATCCCACTAGTGCTTCCAAAAAACCTCAGAGGAAAACAAATCAAAAATCAAATCCCCAAATGAGTAATTCCAAATGGAATAACAGATCTTTCATAATTGGTCCACAGTGGCTTCATTTAGGTGGATATACAAGTATGTGATACGCAACAGCAAACAGTCCAAAACCTGGTCACTGTTCACTGTCACACAGCTAGCAGATGGCAACCGCGGAGAAAGGGTTTTGAGATACAAGACTTTTTTGTGATAAGACGGTTTGTTTATCTTAACGATGAAAGTAGAAAGGGCTGATGGGAGTTATGGTAGTCGGTGTGAGGAAAATATTTAAATACTAAAAGTTTCTTCAGAAAGCCAATTTGCCCTTACTCTGATGCAGCTGTGCTGCTGTTGGTTCTGTTTGCAGGGTGGCCAAGAACAGATCGCATGAAGGCTGAAGAGGGGTAGCAACAAGGGAACTTGAAACTTTCCTCTGGAGCTTCTTGGCGTTCAAAATGGAAACCCTTAAATCATCATCTAGTTCTAACAAGGGCAGAACATTCTCCTTTGAATTATTCTGTGATGGGGTTGTGTTCAAGGGCTTCTGTTTCTATGCGTGGGGCTGTATTCAAGGTGAAGGGCAAAATGACATAATTGAACTAAAACTGCTAGTTGGGAAGTTGCATATTATTGCAGGGAGTGGTGCATCAAGTGGAAACTAATTCCAGCATCCAATACCCACTGGAGATGTTGTAGTGTTATCTCTAATTGTTTATTAGGTCTTACCATGTGTTAGAAACTTTATACAGGAGTTGTGTACTGTACGCTGTACTAGGGAAGCAGAAAGGCCATACCTGCAAGGGAAGAGAGAATTCTCCCTTTGAACAGAATGGCAGGCAGAGAGCCGTGTCCCTGTGAAAATCTCTCTGCCTTATCAGGCTGAATATCAGAGGAAGAACTTGTGGCATTATTCACAGGGACTTCTATAGATGGCTTGATGGGGCTTGGATTGTTCGTGTTTATAGGTCAGTAGGCCAGTTTTAGTGTATTGTGGTGCTGCTGGGTTGAAGTTTTCTCTCACCCTTACACCAGAAATGGTGCTTAGGTGATGTAGGTCATCCTGGCAAGCGCGGGTCCTGTGAAACTAGGTCTCTGCGTCCTTTCCTCTAGTTCTTGTGTTGCCTTCCATTTGCAGCCAAGAGAGTTCCAGAGGTTGCACAGCAATTCTTGTCTGTTTATGTGAGCGAGTTATTAGGGAAGGGGAAGAGGAAAAAGTAAAGGCAGCAATGTAGGTTTGTTGAAATTATTAGTAGTATCTAAAGCTATATTTGCAGTGGTGCTCTGTGTGTGTATACATATATGTATATATGTGCAAGTATAAGTGTATAAAAATTAGTACAACAGTGAAAGAAAGGAAATAGCAAATTTAGCCAACATTTCACATAGGGAAGGTGTGTGTTCTTGTTTTCCTCTCAAGCTGCCTGCTGTATTGAAACCTAGTAGTAATACAACTGTGCAACCTTAGTGATGCTGTTTACTTTTATTTTGGGGTTTGGATTCGGCATATGAAAAGTGAAAAAAATATTACCTAAAATGAAGAGACAAAACAAAATACATTAATCTTTCTGTTATCTTTTGAGACATTGCAAATAGGCATTTTAATTTAGGTGTGTTTAATTTGGTTTTGACAGTGAGAGAGCACGAAGTTTTGAATTATCACGGCCTCTGTGCTAACCTGCATTTTCGAGCAATTTAAGCTAAGTGCAGAATTATTTTCTGAGTCTTGCCATTCCCAAACAAATCAGATTGCTAATACTGGAGGATGTGAATGGTGTACAAATACAGCAAATAAGTAGTTTACCCTTTTTCAGCCCAAGAGAAAGCATGACTGGCTAGTAGATTTGCATACAGACTACAGAGATTGGGGGTTGGACTAGATGATCTTTCGAGGTCCCTTCCAACCCTATGATTCTATGATTCTATGAAATATTTTTCCGTAAATAATGGTAAAATTTCTTAAAATAAATACTTTTATTTCAGCTTGACCAGCAATGACAAGTAATGCAGGTTATTTTTGTTGTTGCCATAAGCTCTTTTAAGTAATTATGGCTTACTCTCGAAAGTTAAATCACCGTATTCTCATCTTCATTCCATCTTCCTGTGAAAATGAGGATGAATAAATGCTTCAACATAGCCCCTTGGGGTCTATGGTACATTACAAAGATCCAGTATTCAGCAGATACAGACAAAAATAGCCTGGGGAAACCTCAAGTCTGTCAAGACACTTAGATTTTTAGCTAATGATGGGCCCAGAACATCTGTGAACTTAAGTTCAGATTCAGATCTGTTTTTATTTTACAGCTTCCTCTTATCTTTGTAAGCAGAACCAAAACCATGGTTTCAAGTCTCTTGTGTCCTGAGGATTAGATGTGTGTGCTTGAAACTAAATCCAAATTTGGTGGTTTAGGCTTGTGCGAGTTCATCTTTTTTCTTTTTTTTTAATTTAAATGAAACAAAGGATGAATGCCACCTTAGCAGCTGGCCATATAAGCTGCCGTTTTACCATAGCTAAATTAGGATTCTCAGTTTAAGTGTAAAGTTGGTGCTTAGGAAAGGGAAGAACACAAGATGCTGCCCTGAGACAGTTGGCAGGTGGCAGTTTGATATAGCATTTTCCTCCAAACCCTGGAGCCCCTCAATCTTGACTTGAAACTGAGTCCTGGAATGATAATATGTTATTACTGTGGAGCAGAGACTGCTTACAGCTAAGACAACAGTTGCATACATACAAAGTGCGTGAAGGAATCAGATTAGATACACTAGCTATTTTCTGTTATAAGCACGTATCTAGACAGGGAATTTGTAATTGTAGTTGGTTTTCTGCAGAAATTGTTGTATTCTATTACATTCTTTTCACAGCAGCATTAGGGAGTTCTTTCAATTGGACTTCTTTTGACATTGGTTTAAAAAACAATATTCTTCTTAGTTTACAAATAGATGCTGGAGCCAGGCTAGTGGTTTTGTTTTGCATGGTTGTGGGGAATTGTTCAATTGTCCTTTCTGAGTCCTCTTTCTCTAGGTCAGCAGCCAGCAGCGAGGAACATTAAGTAAAAATAAAACTCCTATTTTTAGTTCAGCTACATAATGTCCTATTTATAATACTGAATTTTCAGCTACTACCTGGCCCCTTTCAGTTCAATGAACCACCTCTCCTCTGTTAGCTCTCATTGCTCTTTTTTTCACACCTGCCCCGTTTGATTCTTTTGCTGTTATTTTTGTAGGTTTGGGTATGCTTTTCCAAGAGGGCTCTTAATTCTGCAGAGTGCTGACAGCTATCGATGCAAGTGGGGAAGTAAGGGCAAGTAGCAGCTAGCAGGGGATACTCAAAAGTTGGTGTAATTCATCCTCAAAATTTTAATACCATGGAACTCCTGGAAAAAAAAAAGAAAAAAGCTGCAATCATAATGATGTATCAGTTTCTGCAACACCCAGATAAATGTTTGCTACTGGTTTCAATCCCTCATGACTGCTGAAAATAAGATACTTTAACTTCATTTTCCTCAGGATGATACATGACAGTAATCTTTTTTTTTCCCCTTTTGTTTTGTATAAATTTTAACGCAGCTCACCACACTAACAATATACCAGTGAGAAGGAGACAAAGAAGAGCGTATACATAAATATCTCATGGCTAGCCAATAAACTGCCTTCTGTTTGAAAGGGAAATTGTTAAAATTGTGTTGAAAACCTCAGAGTCTAGCTGAAGTCTGGGGTTTGGGCAAGTAAAAGATGGTCCTCAGCACAGGACCTTAGGGAAAATGCATTTGTGCAAAGGACGTTTGCAGTCCCCTGCCCGCAGTCTCGGAGATAGGACAGTAGTTGTAACAACAGGAATATGTTTGTCCAAAGTACGTTTGTCAGCTTAGAGAGTTAGAAGGAAATGTTGATATGCTACTGGGCATGGTTCTGCTGACATCAGAGAGTGCTGCAAAATGGTAGTATCACTCTGGTTAAGCCAAAATTAATGCAGAAAAATTCTCAGTTAGAAGCAGCTTATGAAACCAGATAGACCCTATTATACAGCAGGGACCAGGCACTGAAAATAACTAAAACATTTTATTTATTTCCTCCATATGATGTATCTCACTTGAAAGAAATGAAATGACTTGCAAACCTAATGCTTTTCAACTGGGTTGAGTCATGCTAGAGACTGATGAGGAGTTGGATGGGGGTGGAGGAGGCGGGAATGTAATTCTGGTAATGTGGAGACCTTGTCATTGTGTGGCAAAGTTTGAGTTTTAAGAGCCATGATTATGCTTGAGAGAAATTTTTGCCCAGTATGTATGATACATGATGCCAGATATACTGTGCTGGGCTGGGCTGTGTTGGGAACTGAATGAACAGATTGAGTGAGTAGTTAGCTAGGCATGGCTGGTTTGTTCTAACAGTGGTAGCAGAGTCTGATGGCTGCAAACAGCAGTTCTTTAGGAAAATGGGAAGCTGCTTTAAAAGAGGCAAAAATAATGTAAAACCACAATTTTAAAAAATACAAGCAACAAACCCCATAACTCATGCTGCTTCACAAAATCCAGTGGCAGAAGTACAGAACAATTTATGTAATTAGATTCCATATATAAATAGCTCCGTAGTTCATGAAATTTCAGGTACCTTCTGAACAACAAAAAAGCTATTGTTTCTTTGTGTCCTGTTTCATCTCCTTATTTGAATGCAGATACAAAGAGAATTTCTCCTTCTCGGAGATCTTTTTTCCCCCTTCTTTAATATGCATTTTAAAAATATCAGAATAAATTATAAAAAATTTAAAATGTGAGGTATAAATAAAGGAAAAATATATATCTTATGGCTGGTCCGTCTCAAAACTTTGATCTGCAGTTGGGTAAAAGATTCCTTCTGGAGGGAAGGGCAATAGTTGGAATGAGGTTAGGTAGGATAAACGTGTAATTCTATTGTTATATTTAGTATGGCAGTATCTGTGAGAGGAGAGAAAGCTGGCAGGGTAGAGATCTGCAAAAGAGGAATATTTGAGGGTTGTCAGTCCCTGCTTGAGGAGAGACCACATGAGTGAATGAGGTCAACACAAGGGTGAAAATAGAAAATGTGAAAAAGTGGTAGGGTGAGAAGAGCCCCTGGGAAAATGTCCACAGTGTACAAAGGGAGGAGGAGGAAGAGGAGCCTACCGCATGGAGCTCTGAGAAGAAAGGCAGGAAGGAAGCCCACGGAGTGTACCTCTGTGTACCAAGATGAAGTTTTAGTGAGAGACAGGTAATCTGTGATGTTAAAGATATCAATGGGGGTTTGTAAGAGATGGTAAGAAGAAGACAATATTGTCTTGAACTTAAAAAGGCCACCAGCGATGCCTGTGACGGCTGTTTTAGCAGAAGCTAGAAAATGCATTTCTGTAGATCTGAGGTGGAGACTCTTCTGTGCTCACAGCAGCTTCCTGAGTGAAGAAATTCCCGTTTTTAACCTTCTTTACCTTTAACAAGTTATGATCATTTCATGTCTTGTAACAGACATCCTCCAGCTATTCATAAAATGACTAATATTCTTGCACTTTATACAGTCATAAATAGTGTGTGTTAGATGTGACCATTCCTGGCAGAGCTCCAAACTCTGTTTCTGCAAAGCAGCTTCTACTTAACAACAATCAAGAGAATGAAGAGACTGCTATAGTATTTTTTCGAATATTTGGAGTGTTTACTGCAACATAATACATTTTCTACTCATTGCATTCTCTCAGATTCTTTCTTTTAATGATAAACTCCCACCTCCTTCTGATATCCCTTCCTCCATTCACCTTTCACTTTGAGCAGAATTCTTTCCAAAGTAATCAGCTGGATCTCACCCAAGTACAAATATGCTAAATTATGCCATTGTTTTTCTGTTTTTCTTGAACGTTGTCCCTCCTTGCTTAATGCAAATCCATTTGATACCGTCTTCTTGGCCTTGTGCAAGGTGCACAAGGTGCAAACATTTAGTATAGCCTTTCAGTTATTTCTGTGTATTTAATTTCCATATCTCTTTTTGGCTTGCTTTTCATAAACTTTGCAAACAGTTTCAAACTGGTGAAGTTTTCAGACCTGGTGCTTTACTTGTTTCTAGAGCCTTAAGTGCCAACTTAGTTAGATAGATCCACATTTGCTATTAAACATCTTCACTTAGAGACTTGTTTAAAACAGAAGAAAAGTAATACTGACATGGAATTCAGAGACAGCATGATAATTCCCCTCATTTATGTTGGAGAAGAACAGTCCATGGAGACAGTGATGTCTTCAAATATTTTCTTTGAATTAAATGAAAAACTGCTATTTCTCCAGAGCATAAAATGGAAAGACACTGGTTGCTTTTGCACACATGCATTCTGTCTACTGTGGACAAGAGGTCATGGCGGATAATGAAAAAAGGCTGTGAAAGGAGATTGCATCCCCATATATTTGATTCATTAAGGTAGCTAGTGCACTGAATGAGATGGAAAATATTTGTCCATGAGCAGGGGGAGTATTTACAAACATAGATGATGAATAATTTCTTATGGTGGTATAACTGTTCAAGCTTGTCTGTTTCTTGGACACTTACAGAATAGATTGGCTTTTTTTGTGGGAAAAGGGGCCAGTGCCTATCTGTTGGGCTACATTAACCACCATTATCAAATTAAACTAGGTGAAATTCTACCAAGAAGGCAGCTGATCCACTGTTTCTGTTATATTTTAGGAATATGACTGGAAAACTTCTTTGTTTTTTGCTCTGAGAGTCTTGATGTTTTAATTGTATCCAAAAAATTAGTAAGATACGGGAGAAATACAAATTTAGTTTGATATTTGAATATGTATGAGAAAGAGAAGACAATCTTAGGAGCCAGCTGCAAATAAGAGTGCGTCTTACTCCCAGGAAACTGGGAGCACAGTTCAAAGAATATATTTAAGTCAGCAGCATTGAAGCAGCTAGAAAAGAATGTGTGGTGAGAGAATACTATGCTAATAATAAATAGAAATACAATGCTACTGCAACCAATAATAACACAGAAAACAGCGTGTAACTGTCTTCCACTGAGATGGAGATAATGAAGCAGAGATGAAGTAGAATTTAAGCTTGAGATACAAACTGTGGTTTCAGAATCCAGAGGTTGTTCATTAAGTATCCTGGAAACTGAGAGCCTTTGAGATACTGCCTCTTCCTTGAATAGTTTTGTACAAATTAAACCACCAAATTAATTGCAGGGAAAACTGTTCTTCTTATTTTGTCTTAAAATTAGGAATCTCAAAAAGTATTTCACATCCTAGACAGAAAATTTCTAATTTTTATTAAATGACATTAGTAAGTCAAGAAGCATAAGCTTATCTTGAAATCAGGTAACTTGGCAGCATTATGTCTCTGATAGGTTACGATTGTTCCAATCGTTTCAATAGTATATTAACAAACAGGTTAGTAGCCAACTGTAAGATGATCCCAGAACACGCTAAATTTACAAACTCAATTAATAGATAATGCAGCCCTAAAATCCTGCTCTGCTGAAACACAGTGTGGCCGAATGAATCTACCAGAGAAAGACTTACTGTCAGTGATAGCAACATAGCTGAATTTAATAGGGAATAAGTAATAAATACTGAGGCCTTTATGATCAAATACAAGTTTTCCTCTGTCTTTGCTATATGCTGAGAATAAATGATGAAAAATATTGCTAGAATTTTATGCTTTGCTACCAGCTATGTTTAGAATTTAAGGTACTGCTTTATTGTGTATCCTTCAGGTTTTCAATTATAAATCTGGTTTTCCTGAATAGACTTGGGTTCTGGAAATCTGAATGTTTGCTCTAATTTGCAAGAGCAATTGTATAATTGCATTTTTCAGATGAGGTGGTAAAAAATTCATTTTGTGGAAGACAGAACAATGTATGAATTCATGTTTCAGAAGAGCTTTGCACCACTGCATATCATGATATCTGTATAAAAATAATAATGGTACTATACGAAAAAAGATATGCATGAATCTCTGTGCACGTATAGCGAACCTGGTTTTCTTCGGAGGACTGGGGATCCCAAGGTCATTAAAATGCCATGAAAGCTTCTGGAACTCCTCTGGAACAAGAAGAAAAACAGTGGTGACCAGGCAGGACAAATCTGTGGTGGTCTAACCACCACATTATTCACTGGCATATTCTTGCCCTTTCAGCTGAAATGCAGCATGGAAGAGCTGAAGACTGGTTTGGGATTCTTGAGTGCTCTGCTGCCCAGGACCCTTCATAATCTGCATGGCATTCCCCTGCCCTTTTTCCTATCTTTAGATCCTTTGGAGAAGAAAAAAATCTGATTCCTATTGTCGATTTCTGCTTCCACATGGAGATACTGCATCCTTGAACTCATGGCTCAAGTAAATTTGAATGGGAGTAAACTTGAATAAGGAGGCAGCAAAGACTTATTTGTCCCTCTTGTCCCAAATGCTTGGTCATTAAAATGCACCAGCCTTAGAAAATTTAATGTGTGAAAATTTTGTAATATTGTGAGGCAATAATATTTCTTAAGTGATTGAAATGAAGCATGGACTTCAATGGTAAAAATACACTGCTCCAGAAAAACTTCCAGTTGATTCAGTAGGATTTTTCCCTCAAGAGTAGTTCTGAATCTGGTCTGTTTCTGCAGACCCTTTTTTTCCACTAATTCACGTTTTTCATATATGTAAGTAGAACTTGTCTGTTCTGTTGTTGGGTGTCTCAGGCTCTAAAGGTTCTCACTTTAGTTGGATAAATAGAGAAAAGCAATAAAATTAACCGGTATGCATCGCCTTTAATTCAGCTGTGGAAAAATCCAGTTGTTCCATCAATTTGAGTGACAGCTTTGGACAAGAAATTATCATGTTTATTTTCCTCCCAGTCATCTTCCTCATTGTTAAAGGACAAGTGAGTTGATACTTTTTCTCTGCTGGTAATGTTCACGGCAGCATAGAAAATTAGCTTTAAGTAGGTGTATTTCTGAAATGTGTGTTTTTCAGTCCTTGTCAGGGATTGGAATTTGTTGGCTGTTATGGTTTTAGTTGCTAGTTAACATATTTTTGTGTTTTATTCTTGGGACCTGTGTTACAGATGCCTGTGGCTCATCAACAGGTGCTCCGTGCATGTTTTGCGTGGTAAAATTTGATACAAAAATTAGTCTTGTACATAAACTCTTATTTGTCATGCTTTTTTGGTTTGAAATGAGAACGAGCCATAATTCTAAAAGTTGCTGTCCTGTTAGAAAATGGTTGAACTGAATTGTACAGTTTATTCTACACAGAAATAAAAATAAAGCGGATAAAGATCCTCCTCACTTACTCCTCTTGTCAAGTTCTCCATTAATGATGGCACATGAAGAAGAGGAGGAACATGCTGTTCATTGTTTCTTTACTGTTAGCTTAAAGCAGTAACTCTTGATTGGAATTTGGAAAAAGCGGTGGTGTTTCTAGGGAATTATTCATGACTTGATACTTAGTGCTCCTGAAATGGTATAATTTTCATGCATTCTCCTGAATTTTGTCCTTTTCTAAACTCTCTTAGTTTTTGCCCTTTCCCCTTTTTCTTTATCTGTATTACTGAATGTAAATGTAAATAAATACAAATTAAGATATTAAGTAGCTTTTGATGCGAATACGTGCAATAGGAAACTTCCTCTGTTGACTGACCCTTTGAGAATTATATACCACATCATGATGTTGCCACTAAGACTTTCTAGATAATGCGATCCATTTTGTTCTTCATGCAGAATGCAACGATCTTTGAGTTTCCCCTTCCTGCTTTTCCTTCTGACATTTTGCTATAATTCTGGAGAAGGAGGAATAGGAGCCCTTTTTAGTTGATGGCCGCAATTTCCTGTGATGGGGAGTTTTTGCTTTCCCCTCAAAGATGTGCACATCTTACAGGCTTATTAACCTTTAAGGTAGACAGGACTGCTCTCGTGCAGTGGTGTGGAAGGTGCATAACGATAGAGGCTAACCCTTATAACCTTTCTGCGCTTCCTAGGTACAAAAATTTAATAAGCAAGCGTTAGGTCTTTCATGTCCTGGCTGTTCTTTTTCCCAGTGTGTATCTGTAATATTGATTATAGCAGGCATGGTGAAATGATGAGTGTGAACTACTATGACTACCAAAGGAACCATGCCTGTGGCTGCCTTTTGCCTCCATGACAGTCCCTCCCCGAACACGTTTGCTGCTTCCGGACACGTGTGGTACCAAGCCGGGTAAGCTGTTTTCCTTGGGTAGTTGTGCCTCATGCCTAATTTTTTCCCTGCTTCTCCCTGAGCTGACAGTGATTCCAGAGGCAACAAAGCAGTTCATTGACAATCATCCGGGAAGAATTGCTTTGTTTTCTTTATTAAACTGTGAATTTATAAGACACAGACTGGAATGGGCTTAGTTCTAGTAAGTTAAAATAGCCTAGAGGGTTTTCTGTGCTATACCAGCAATCTCCTGTGTACCAGTGGTAACATCCCTACTGCAGTGTAAATCACTGGGTAGCTCAGCATACCTTTTATTTAGCTGAATATAAATAAACAGCAGGATACTTGAAAGAAATAACACTCCAGAGAAAACACAATCCTAGTGCAATTAGAGCATTTCTATTTAGATAATTGCTCACTGAAATTATAAGCTTGGATCTAATCCTCAAAGGATACAGAAAATTGGCAGTTCCAGGATGATCTGCTTCTTTCACTCTTTCCCCCCGTGCCTAATACATGAATATCTTTGTTTCTCAAATTCTAAATGCTGATTTTATTTTTTTCCCCCTTTTTCCTGCTATAGTGAGAGCGATACTGAAAATGACAAAATAGCAAAGGATTCCCTGGAGATAATCTAATTTTTGAGGGAATCTGTGTAGAGAAGTGATAACAAGCATGGTAATTTACTGCTGCTTGAAAGAAAAACATGACCTCATGCAGTTACTGAGGGGCTTGCCCTAATTATGGGTGCAGACAGGGTGGTCACTAGAGTATTGGTGAGACAGGCAGTAATCTCCACAAACAAGTATTTACCTCAATAAGACTGTTTTCTCCTATCCTTTCTTTTATAGGACTGCTTTTTGTGAATATTTTTTTTCCATTTCTAAGATCTGTAGCTTGGTGCTTGGACTAGGAGGCAGGAATTAGGGTTCTGGTTTTGACTGTCCTATTGACTTTGGATGTGAGTTTAGGTCCCCTAACTTGATTTCTTTGCATCTTTTCCCATATCTATGAAGTGGGGATTACCAGCCATGGGCTTGAGTTACTTCACATGCTTTAATTTGGTTTCTTTCTTCACTTCTTTGTTGATTATGTTTTTTAAATCCTTAATTTTTCTGTTAAAATGAAGACCCTTAAAAGACAGAAAATAGGGAGTACAAAGAAACTTCCGTTACATAGCAGTGCTCTGAAAAAAATACTATTTTGCCCAGAAAGAAACTGTTTTTAAATACTGATGCATGAAACAGATTTCCCCTATAATCCAAGTCTCTGCTTTATTCAGTTGTGTTTTCTTAAATATCTCCATAATTCTCTGTTTGCAATGCATTTTGTGAGACATATTTGCACTTGCAATTTATAGAAACAGTTGCTGCCTTGAACACCTGACAAAAAGTAAAATTTTCAAGGATGGAACTTGAATAAGGATCTTAGGGATTGTTGAGTTCATAAGATTAAAATGAGAAGTTTTAAAAAATAACATTTCAACACATCAATTACTGAAAAATTATTGAATTCATTAATAAAAAAAAATGTGAAGCCAGTAAAGATGTGTATGAAGTACCTTTATTGGTATTGAAAACTGGCTCTGTATTTATGCGAGAAGATTCCAGATCAAAAAAATCAAACGTTGCCCTGTGTATGACTGAGAAATACTTACGGGCTAGAGGAATAAAATACGCCTTGAAATAATTTTTTCTGTTTGCAGTTTTTTCCTGCATGTTCCAGAGCTCAGATTTTTTTCACAAATACATGAAAAAATGGGTATGTATCCATATGCAGTTTCTGTGCACTAGGCCTCTTCCCTGGCTCTTTAGCATTTAAGGGAAGGGAAAAACTGGGGGTGTGAAAGTATGGGGGCAGTTTGAGAAGCCGCTCTTTAAATGGTATGGGATTGTGTCATTCTGTCTCATAAATTACATCCTCAAACCATCATTTACTTGTTAATCCTTCTTTTGAATAATGAATATTCATCTAATCGGTCCTTGGTTCTCCATGTAATTCCCATCACTGAAGAACATCTTTCCACAGCCACAGGAAGGCACTCTGAATTTCACTTCTCAGGACCAATGTGACTTCACAGGGGTTTACTCTGCTGTGTTTTGAGCAAGCCTGGAAGGTGTGGGTGCAGGAGGAAGAAATGAAACTGTTTATTTCCCTTTCCACCCTAGTGTGTCGTGGCATGTATCAGCTCCAGTCCCTAGCATAAAGTAAAACTGATACAGACTAAGCCTCTGCCTCAAAGGACTGTTTTTATTGATTTGGAATTGGTAAAGTACAGCGACAATCTGCTCCGTATCCTCCCCATTCATGGTCTGTTTGACACTCCCAAATGGGCGCAGAGTAGAAGCCGCAACAATTGAGGATTCTTCTGAGATGAGGAAATGCTTGTTGACAAATTTCCTTGATTATAACTTTGAATCATGCTGTTAGATCAGGGCACAGCAGACTTAATGGCTGATGAAGTCATCCACGGTTTCCTTTGTTGCTTGTGGTCTGCTGAATGTTCTCTTGTATTACTGCAGGACACAAGTTTATGAAGTTGATGTGTTGTTATCAAAGCCTTTTAGTGTGGCCATTGTACACCTCTTTTTCCCCCCTCCTCTTTAGCAGTCAGCCATTTGCAAGAGCTGTTTATTGTATCCAAATGATTGAGATAGCATTCAGTTAGGGTATAAACAATAGGAGAGCTGGTTTCATTAGCAAAGGGCACGCAGAATCAATGCCTAGGTCCAATTCCTTCATTCTTAAAGTTGTATCAGTGTAATTCATGTTTAAGTGGTTAACCTCTGATTTACTTGAGCTCAGGTGAAAACAGATACAGGTCCATGGACTGACACTATTCATGTTGATGTGAAACCATTTATATTGCTGCCAAATCGCTGGAGTTTTTTATTACAGTGTCAGTGAATAAAAGCCAAAGTAAATCATAAATTTCACTACCTATAATATGTGAGAAACTGAGACATCTTATAGTAGCAGCCCTAAAATAATTCCCAACAGTCATTTATCTTCATTGTTTTCTACAGAGATTGGCTGAACATTTTTAATACACATAGCTTTATATAGGCACTGATTATAAAATATTGTTAGCTTTCTTAGTGTTAAAACACTCGTCGCTGATTCTATAGTATTTGCCCCAGAGAGGAAAACAGTGGAAGGACTCCCCTATCAAATTTTTATTTCTGTAGCTTCTCAAAAAATATTAAAAAAAAATTAAAATCTCATGAATCTGAACTTAAGGCTGCTAGATTTCTACATTTCTGCAGGGAGTATATCACAGATGAAGCAGGCTTTCTCAGGGGGGATTATACCTCATTACTTGGGAAAGTTAATTGGTAGTGCAAACCCCACAGAAGCATCCACTTCATCTGCAGACACAAGATACCTGAGCTGTCCACAATAACCTCATTTTCTTCTCTTAAAAAGGAAAAAGGAGAGAGAATTGTGCACTTAAAATATGAATTTAACTAGGGTGAGTCTATATGCTGCTGAAGCAAATGATTCCGCTTGCTGCATTACCGAATGCTGGCAGGAATCACGTTTTCTGTCTCACCTCACGCAACACTACCCTTCTGCCATGCAGCTTTTGGACTGAACGCTCCTTGGGGGGGGCTCGCTGTGCACGGCATTGAGGAGCATGTGCACGGAGCGTTGTATGTGGATGTTCAGGGAGGGCGTTGGGGGAGTTTGCCACCAAAACCAGCTGCAAACTTCTCAGTGTCATCAGATTCCTGTGAATTCATGTGGAAGACAGTGGGACTGGAAGGCAGCGGCTTGCCTCTATGGAGCATATATGAAAGATGGCAGTCAGAGGGACTTTGACACACCAGCATCTTCTGTCATACCGTATACAAAGCTGCCTGATACTTAAAAAATGTACCTGATTTTCCATTTGCATAGACTTTTTTGAAATAGAGCTTACTTTTTCTTTGAATCGCCTTTAATATTTATATTGGTCTTGATACTGGAGCAAACAGAGGCCTTTTATTTCTGTACGTCTGTGGGGAAGGTCCCCTGCTCTGTTCAGCATCCAAGCTGAATGGATATTAAAACTGGTGCTGACAGTATCATGTCATCACCAGTTCTTTGGAATAGGGCTTGTGCTCATCACAATGTTGAGTGTTTCTTACAGTACTGCATTCTAGAAGGCATAAAATTACCGGTTCAGGAAAGAGACTGGATTCTGTGTGTGAAAATAAAAGCAAGATTGTATTAAAATAAAACAATATTTGAAATGCCAGCAGAGGCTTCTCAGCATTCACTGCTGTAGTTGTTGTTGCCTCTTTGAGACAACTGGATATTACATGCCTGGAAAGTCTGTACCATTCCTCAAGGTTATTATGTTTTTTCTTGCCAGTTGTTAGCACATATCCCTACCTAAAAGTGCTCTGAAAACACGCTTTTGCATTATAACTCGTCCAAGGAGAGGAATAACTGGTGATTCAGGTACCTCAGGCAGGTTTTGGAACACAGGGACTGCTTTTGTGACGAGGCAGTTTCAGGAAACGGCAGGGAATGGCACTGAGTCATGGCACCAGCAGCGCTTGCTCAGGCTGCAGTTAAAGGCCTTCGTTAATTTGTTGTCCAGCAGTTTGTACAACCTTTGTGTGCAAAGTAGAGTTAGAATGTCACTAAATCAAAGTGGTTGCTGCTTTCACAGAGACAGATTTACTGAGGTGGGATGCAGGGCTGAGAAGGTTGCTTCTTGCCTCTGCCTCTCCTTTGCGTTGCCTGGTGTGCTGTCCCACATCCCGGTCACATAAGCAAGAGCAGCTGTCTAGTTCCTCTGTCCACACTACAGCTCCTTCTGCTCTTACATCGTCTCATGTACTTCAGAGGTCCTTGGGCCATAAAATGAAGCTCATTTTTGCACATCACTGAGCTGATGGGAGCCTGCTGTCCCCAGAAACTTACTTCTGCCAGAGGTTTCTGTACTGCAGTGGGAGCTGTGTGAACACTCCCTAAGCAATTCTACCTAATGGTGTTAATCCATCTTTGCTGGAGGGCACTGACCAGGCGGATAATGATGAGAAGGTAGAGATGGGTGCAGACTTCAGCTGAATCTGGCAAAGGTGTCTGTCTGTGGTTGCCAGTAGGTTGTGGACAGGTGGCCATCTTCCAGCCCTGCCAGTGGAGCTGCCCTGCAGCCTATTTCTGTCAAATTAGAGAACTCTGCTACAGCTGCTTCTCATGGCCTGTCAGATTTGGCCGAAACATTTAGGACAGGGCTCACACAGTATGTCTGAGGAGATGGTGGTAACAGCATCGTTGTTGAAGGATGCAAGTTCCTTGTGCGGACATGGGTGTTTACAAGGTTTGTGATGCCACCCCTGTGTAGGTGGATGTAGCCTGTATTGGTTCACACCAACAAAAAATGTAGTCCATAAACATGGAGAAGCAGGAAAAGCAGATCAGAATGAGGGTACAGGCGCTCTCAGTGATTTTTCTCCTTTGTACCGTTTAGCCCAGGCTCTTTCTTCTCTGCTGTCCTCACATCTTCCCTCAGCTTGCTCTGCCTCTCAAAACCATGGCATAAAGGCTCCTGTGCAGAGTTATCCACTGGTAACTGTAAGAAACTGGCTGGGGGAATAAAGAGAAAGGGAGGATTGTGCACTGTGGTCTCAGTTATGAGGCTTCAGTGTTTTGTTTGCCCCAGGACCTAAAGCAGCTTGTGGTCTGGGAGCTAAGGTTGAGCTGGAGTTATGTGCTTTGGGGGGGACACAGATCAATAAGTGCATGTTGGTAACAAAGGAAGATCTGACCCTTGGCTGTCTCTTCCATCTGGCAGCTGGAGGCCAGGGAGGGATTTCTTGCAGTGGGGGAAGGGACCAATTCCTTCTGTGGAACTACCACACGACTCTTGCTGCTGGCAGGGGCCAGCTACTGAGAACGGCTGAGGGTGATTTGAACCACTGAACTGGTATCATTTCACAGCAAGTCTAAGTCAGATTGTCCGTCTCTTTTCCCTTGTTGCTTTTGTGTGTTGATCATGAGCACTGGACTTGCTCTGATGTAAACACCAGTGGCTTTGAAGAACTGAGGAGTAGAGGAGGAAATGCGCACAGGCACACGTAAGCATGCACACACACAGAAGGAAATTAGGAGGAGTCAGCAAATCAAGGAAGAGTCAGCAACAGAAAGTGACAGAAGTGTAGGAAGTCTTGAGGAAGTCTTATTAGGGGTCCTCCTTTCATCAGGTACGTGTTTTAGTGATGAACCCAGTGAAAGTTTTAGTAATCTTACAGCAAAGGAGCAGAAAAGGAGGAGATTCTAGACAGCACATTTTTTCTTGACCAAGCAAGCAATGCTTGGATGAAGTAGACTTTTATTGTTTTGAAAATAAAGTAGTGCTCAAAGCCATATTTGGCTTAGTACTTTTCATTGCCGCATAAAACAAGATAGCTTCTGCCCTGAAGAGCTTACAATAAAGTAGGCAAAACAGAGGAATAAGGAAGCATTTGAAACAATGAGTATTTATTATGATTTTTGAAATGGATGGAATAGGATCAATAATTTGCGAGACTGTCTACAATAGGGATTTTCGGGGGGAGTAAGTGTTGTTTAAAGGGGTTACTTCCATCAGGGTCAAAGAGTATGTTGTTCCAGGGCGCTGTATTTGTGAAGTGCCTAGGCTGCCCGGGATACATGTTGTAGCTAGTCTGTGTTGATTGTCAGTTAGCTCAAGCAGAGTGACCCCCAGGGGTCTGTTCTCCTCTTGTCCTCTGGATGTTATTGATCCTGCTGTACTGCTACTTGTACACGTTCTTTCAAGGTATTGTTAGACTGGCTGAATAACATATTTCTGGTTTAATACTAATATTTTGGCATTTAAAACATTTTATTAGCCAGCCAACTTTCAAAGAGTGGGAATGAAATAATGTTTCTGGAATGGTATCCTAGGAGTTAGGACACCAAGTTAAGCTATTCTGGGTGTGTGGTCCCAAAAGAAAAGATTAATGTTTGTGCTGGAATGAGAAGAGCTTGAACTCCACGTATGGAGGCAGGGAAAGGACTGTCTTGCGCTGTACCTAGACCAGATACAGACCTCATACGATGCTTTATTTGCTAATTTCAATCACCACAGCTATACGAGGGGCTAACAGGGATGGGCTGTATGGAGGATTCACCTCCACGTACCATCTCCGTGTGGAAGTGATCAGCCATCCCTTCTTGGTTCACATCAGTACTACTTATGTCATACCTGATGTTTTTGCCATTGTGGACTGTTACAAAGGTGATTGCTAAGGTTCTGTAAACCAAGATAATCTTGGAATGTTCTGCGCAGAGCAGTTTCAGTGAGTAGATTAAATTCGTCATTGCAAGATTTACTCAGAATGCATTAAAACATGTTAGTTTTGTGAAAAAAGCCCAATGCCCCTTGGTAAGATTGTTATCTGTGCAGTGAGCAGGAGGAAACAGAAGAGTTCTGAAAGTTTGGGTCTGAGCTTGTTGCCATTGTGTTGCAGAAATGCAATTGCCATAGCTAAGGTGTAATTAGCTTTTAGCTTAATATTATAGTGCTTTTGAATTACCTTCCCTAGAGTATGCAGCAGTTCTACCCTTTTTTGTTGTTGTTTTGTTTCCACAAATTAGACACTGCACATCATTAAAAAATGCTTTTACATACACAAATACACATGCACTCTCACACTGTTTTTTCTTTTATTTTCTTTTTTAAATTATTTTTTAAGCAAGCAAACACTGCCACACAGACATAAAATTAAATGCAGGACAAATGCTGTAGTTATCATATGCATAAGCAATAAGTATAATTTTGAACATGATGGTATTATCTTTTATACTCCAAAGCAGAGAAACTACATCTTTTTACACTGACAGAAGCAATAGTAAAAGTTAAAACGTCATTTCTCAGGTTCTATAAACCAAACTGACTGATGTGCTGTCTGCTGAAATACACATTGCCTCAAAATTGATGCTGCTGTTATTTTTTATATGTCTAAACTTTTAGCGATTTATCTTCCTCAAAGACAGAAAAAAGAGGTGGGGGAATAGATTCCTAGCATCTGCCCATAATGAAGGATTCTTTTTATTTTGTTTTTCAAGTCCTTTTTGATCAAAACCATGTCATTCTCTGAACTGCTTCTTGAGAAGGAAAAATAGTTTTTAGACTTGAAGACAAGAATTAAACAGCTTGCCCTAGAGGGCTCTAAAACTAATAGCAAGGGTGAACACTCTTGTAATTATTCATTCTGGTGTTTCAGGTTTTGAAAATGTAAAGTAAACCAATCTGAATAGTCTTTTTAAATGGTTGCACAGTGGAAGATTTTCTTGTCATGAGAAGGATAGGAGATCTTGATCCTAAAGGAGAGGAAGACCTGTGATGTTTTAAAACTGTCTTGCAGTTTACTTAGTTTACTCTTTTGTGGGCCATTTCTTCTGTATTTTATCTGTTGAAGAGGAAACATAGTAATGAAATAAATTAACCTTCCTTCTCTCTCCCATTTATATACTGAAGATAAAGCCATGGCTTCCTGGTTACTTTAATCCAGGATACACCGAGATTGCAGCTCTAGAGGGCCTTCCTGCTCTCCCCCTTCCCTCAGTTGTTCCCCTGTTCAATAAAAAGTCATTATTTGTCTGTTTAGCATCCTGTGATGCCTAAAGGGGTCAGCTAAGTGCTGTTGCTTGCATGAGGGAGAGGATGAGTGGATTGGAGGGGGAAGGGCAGGGGATGCACTGCCAGCTTTCATTGGTCAAAATTTTGCTAACATTATTAAGAAGCAGGTCTGTGCTAATCTAGTTTGTTTTGGTGGAAGTGGTTTTGGTACCAGTTAAAGTGAGCAGCTGGGAGCTGCTCTGAAGGTGCAGTAACATCTGCAGCTGACTTGGTGATGAACATCTGGGGATAAACCTTTTCCACCAACACAGCTATTTGCAAGGATCCACACCCTTAATTTCTTCTCTCATCTGGTAAAATAGATGGCTACATACAAACCCCTTAGATATCCATTTGGTGCTGAAAGGTCTACACGTTAATTTCTTATTATCTCTTATAATTTCTTATCCGTTCTTATTTGTCAGGTATGGTATTTTAGTTTATTGGAATGCAGACCACAAGGAGGTTTTGCTATGACATGTCTCATGAAAATGTACTTGAACATACTGTCAGTTAAAGGACTGGCAGAGATCTTAATAGCTGCAAGAAAACTTTGAGAATATATTGCTCTTTATTTTCTTTTTTCCTGGTAGTTGAATGACTGACTTCTTCAGGAATTAATAGCTCTGTCTTCCTTCTCTTCTCATCTCTTCATCAAGGCTACAGAGGATCTGTGCTAAGATAAAGCTGAGAAGAGCTGGTGGCAGAACTTGTGTGGTTTTGCAAATCCAGTGTCCTTAATTGTTAATCAGGCATTGATTAAGAACCCAAGGTATTGTTTTAACAGGAAAGATGAATTCAAACTATAAAAAAACATGAGCTCTTATTTCTTTTCTCCAGTCCTGCCACCCAAGGTTTCGAGGAAACCTGGATGTGAGTGAGTGCTCACAGCACTCACACCATTCAACCAGAAGCTAAGTGAAGCTACCGTTTGCTCTGGCGTGGCAGTTGCTGGACAGCTGTCTGGGTGTCCCTCTCAGCCCTGCGACACTTTCATGCATAGCAAACCTATTCCATTTTTAAAGACTGGGAGCAATGTCCTTAAACAGCAATAAATGAAGCACATGCCTTTGTGTGGCATGGCCTGTGGGTGCATAGCACGTACTTCTTAAACTTTGAATTATTGATCCTGTTAGAAGGCAAAGCAGCAGCCAATCTGTTATGAAAATTCTTATTATGAAAACTGTCATTGCAAGAGTTCAGCACACACAACATAAAACACAGTTAAGGCAGGAAAAAAATGGACAGAAATAGTTTCTTAGGTCTTCATCTTCATCGTCCTTTTTGTTGTCATTGTTCTGTTCTTGATTTTCTTTTTCAGAAAATACTGTAAAATTTCAACAGCACACAGCTTTGAAATTAAAACTTGGACAAATGATTATTTAGTACAGCAGAAACTGATGTATTAAAAATTATAGAAGCAAGTATCTTTTAGTAAAGCAGAGTCTTTTGTGCAGATCATAGCAGCTGAAGTTGGTTATTTAGCCTTTCGGAGAGCTGGTTTATATTTTATGATGGGATATTAGCGTTATTGAAATGTGATAAAAATCAGATGCATGTTCTGAAATTAGCGATGCTATTTCATCTGTCTGCTTTGTTTTTCTTAGGGCTCAGTACCTTCCGCAGTGTAGTGCACACTAGAGAACCTTCAAAATGAAAACATCCTAGATTTGATACTTGTATCGTGACCAAGGGAAAAAATATTTCAGTACAAGTATATAATTAGCAAGATTCTCCATGGATGTAAATTATTGCAGCTCCATTGATTTTAGTAGATCATAGTATATAATGTACAACTTGGGGATCTTGTTCTGAATAATATTCCTTACAATATTTTATGCCATGTTTATTTATGTCTATCTTTCTTGCAGCCGTGATAAACTAAACAACTTGCAATTATCTACATCAAAAAAAACCCAGCCAGGAAAATGTTATTTGAGCAGATTGGGAGAGGAGAAATGGCCAATCCAAGTATTGCATTTGAGCTTCATGCTTTGTTCATGCCGTGGAAATGACAGAAGTCTTAGTCTTGGTTTTAAAACAGAAACCTAGTTTGAGAAATTGATGTGATCTCAGCTTCCTGCTGTGTTCACTCACACCTGTAAGAGGATATTGAGTGTCAATGTGCTTGGATAGATTAGTGTTGGTTCTGGCAGATGATACAGACTGGTAAAAATCTAGTATTGTTTCTTATAGATCAGCAAGAAACAAGAAATTGGGTTAGCAATTTTTTTTTAATATGATGTGCTTTGTCTTTTGTTGTATAAAAATGTTACCACAAAGTGCTGTAGTTACTTTCAAATAAACTGTCTTCTGTACTGTCATTCTCATCTACCCCCACTTCACAAATTCTGAAGTAGTAAAGAACAAAATAACTGAAATACGTAAACTGAGCTGCATTCTTTATCTTGTAAATGCTACAAACAGCTCAGAGTCTTCTTGGTATATCAGTTTGAATACTGGTGCCTCCTAGTAGATCTGATGAAGTGCAACTGACTGTAACAAGAGGCTTTGGGTTCATTCTAAGTGCTACGGAGAAGAGCATGAGCTCGGAATACATGTCAGAAAGAGAAAGTAAAAATCTTATATTACACGAAGACTAAAGAAGCCAAAAAAAAAAAAAAAGGAATCAGTTGAATTTTATGTGTGGTTAGAGGCTTTGCCGTGTAATCCTTGCACATGAATGCATGCATTCATGGCTGTTTTTTAATGTACATAAGCAATACACATACTTTTTCTGTTCTACATTGCGCTGCTTCCTCCTCCTTTCAGCAGTAGTGAAAACTGTTCTTGCAGATGCTGGTAATACCCATGTACAAAGACTGCAGTAAGGAAGCTGGGGCTTTCAGTAATAAACACATGCTCCTCTGGTAGTGTGTATGTTTTCTAAAGTACTTAGAGTTCAAAAAGAGCAAGTTATTTTTGGAGTTTTCAGTGTTGCTTCATGGCTAAGTTCTCTGTAACAGCAAGAATTCGGCTGTAGTTCTTGCTCCACGTGTAGTGAACTGAGAGGAATAGTAAGATAAGCTCTGATAAGAAAAGTGGTATCATTGAGGAAGTTCTGCTGTGTAAAGTGCTCTGCAGCCTATTTTGCCGTACTCAGAAGATAAGTGAATTTCAGTATGCACATGCCTCCATCAAAAAGCTGAAACTTTGATTGCTGGTTTCCAGTTTATTGTAGGTTTTTATGTCAGCTGAGCTTAATGTTGTGTGTGGTATCCCTTCCGTAAATGTTTTATGCAAATTGCTGAAAGCACATTGTCAGATTTGCTAGAGAGGTAGCAATTTCAAGACTGAAATTTGTGAATGAACTTCCCATACATTAAAATGGCTGGCAAATTGATATTTTGTTCTTTTCTGATTTTTCAAATGACTTATGCACAACATTCACACTGAACAATGTAGGCAAGAAGATTAACTCCTTCAGAGGCTTTCTTGTATAATTTGTTAGTTCTGTAATTATAAGGGTTTTTCAAAATAGTCCAAGAGATGTGTGAGAACTGTCCCCATTTTACAGGTAATAAACTGAAGCAACAGAAAATGAATGAGTTTATACTAATGCTGGTTGCCTAAATTGAGACACCTTTTCTCAACCACCGTAAAGTACATACACGACATGCTCAGGGAACAGCTTCCATTGCAGCTGGTCAGTATTCATAAATGTCATACCCAAGGATCTCCAATCAGAAGCTCTGAAATTGTGGGACAAGTTCGATTCGGAAGATTTTCCAGCTATGAGAAAGTAAATCAGAGATGGGGATTAAATCCCATTCCACTATGCAATATTCAGGTGTCCTACCATGAGACCTTCTTCCTTTTGCTTGCCTTTCTCTTCCCACTGCCTGCCATTGTGTTTCAAATGTGCTTGGGAACTCCAGCCTTTTTCTCTAAACAAACCAAGCCCAGCATGTGTCCGCCCTGAGCAGTAGGGGGGAGTATGGAAAAGAATAATATGGAATTGCATAATGTAGGGCCGTATGGTACTAGACAATATATGGGATGTTTCCCCAAATACTAGTTCTGCTGGCACTTTGCACAGCAACTTCCAAGTGATTTCGTTTCTCTTCCCCCTACAAAGCCTTATCCTGCCAAATGTGTCTTAGTTCTCTTCCGTATTTATCTGCTGTGCTCCTCCAGCTAGACAGACTACTGGCATGAGCGCTTAAAGCCTGGCAAAGACATTATCAACTCAAAGCAGAGTTGCTGTGCTAGACTTTGCCTTGGTGGGGCCGCAAGGCCAGGAGGATTACAGCAGCACACCTAGCACTCACTGAGCTGCTGCCATGCAGTACACAAGCATCTATTTGTGAGAGAGGCTTTGTTAGGCTTCATGTGTAATGATTTGTTGACTTAAAGTATAAAGCAAATAGTCGGGCTGAGTACCATTCCTAAATGGAATCAGAGCAACCTTGTGTAACCTCTTACTACTTTTTGTGATAAACCCTCTTTAATAGACAGGCTGCTCTGTGAGATCATACCTTGTTCTAGCGGCTGGTCCCGAACAAGAATATTTAACCCTTAAACAAAAGTGCTTTTAACTTAGAGTGTTGAAGACAAGTTTGATTTTTGTTTCAGGATGTGAAAAATCCAGTCTTCACTGTCGAGTCTGTGTGGTTATATTTTGTTGTACATAGTCTCATACAAAAAACCATGCTGCCGTGTTGACTCTCCATGTGTGTATAAAATAAGTTTAGTTTAAGGTTTGGCTATACTTATATATCTAATAACATCCTGTCATGTTATTATTTAACAGCAAGTTCTCTACCCTTGCAGAGGTTTTCCTGTAGGTTGTGACTGTAGAAAAAAATACAGTATATGTGTGGCCACTGTATAGCATTGATGGAAGAGCTGTATTGAAGCCTTAGTCGATGAGAGAGGAGAGAATTTTCCTATACAAACGTCCTTTGGCAACTATTGCTGACAGATGTAACAATAGAAAATAATGGTATTTTAATGGAAGTTAATATTTCAAATGCACGGAGTGACTTTGCACAGTTGTCCACAGAGCATCCCAAAGGCATATTCAAGGTGCATTAAGCAAGAACTATTTAGTGTTTATTTTAAAACACTTGTGAAAGGTAGAGCACAATAGAAGAGAACCGTACCCATGATCTGTGGTTTTGTTTCCAATGTATTCAACAAACAGCCTGTAATTTGTGTTTCCTGTTTCTGGGAAAAATTGCCTTTACTTGTGCACTTGTAAAATGTGCGAGTACAGTTGAGCATCTGCAGTCTTTGTGTTTCAATTTGTGGATATTTCTGCTTGTGTGGATAAGCTGGGAGCTGCAAACTAAGACTTGGAGATTCACATGCCCAGTTTTGAAGACATTTCTGCAGTTTTGGTGGTATGAACACCTGTACCTTTTAAAGGTAACAGAGAGAAGAGGGATGATTTGAAGTTGTTGAAATGTGTTATTGGAAGGGTAGAAACGTTGAAGGCTGTTAATAGCTTTACTGTCCTTCCCCCCATGTGAATTATGTATGTTGCAATGAAAGACCAAGTGTATGTTGGGATGAATGAGTAATTGAATGAACTGTCATATCTCTCTCCCACTCACCAGCTTGTGGAATCCGCAGTTAGGGACGGTTAGCAGTGATCTCAGCTGGAGGGCAGTAGATGTGAAGTTCACAGCTAATCTAGCACGCTCACAGTTAAAAATGTTTGCTTATTGCTTCAAAGGCATCACTGTGAACTCTCACACTGGGATTCCAGTAGACCTCATAAAAAGTTGCTGTGCGTGAATATGCAAACACAAAAGGGAAAAGGCTCAGTAAATAAAATGGCACTTCAGTCTTGCAAGTAATTCTCAACATATTCACTGCAGTTGATAATTTCAGGTGTATTCTTCTTGGGTGAAACTTCGTTCATAGGTCATACCGAAAAACCTGAAGCCCTTCAGTTTAAGAGTTAAAATAGCTTGATGCAGCAAGGAAGCAGAGTTTTGAGGTTTAGATTGACAGTCTAGGTGGAGTAAGTAATTTCTTCTAAAAGTAACCTTCCTGGGTGTGATGTATTTTAAAGTGCGTTTGGTAATGAATGCCATAGTTAAATTTAGACTTGCACAGTAAGCCTGTTTTATACACTCGTTTCTTTTTGGCAGATTTTTTTCTCATCTTAGAAGATGATTTTGTATGATTTTAGGTTTTGAGAAAGACTGCAAAATCTTTCTTTTCCTCTCTTCTGTCCAAGCTTCTTATCTACATTCAGACCATATAATAATTTCGGAGTGTTTTTAGTATTCACCAGAGTCACAAGCCAAACCACATTACTGATCTCTTTGGACATTTTGTTCCCCAAAACTTCACCCCTTTCACTCTTGTGGCCTCCCTCCTTGTCCCTGCTTTTGTTGCTCTTTCCCCAGGGAGGCCTCTCTGTCTTGGATACATTTCTTCTAAACTGGGAATTGTTTTTACCCTTCTGCAAAAGAAAAACTGTAGAGAGCTTAGAAATTCCTTAGCTATGTAAAAATGCAAGCCAAGGTCTAGAATGCCTTCAATGATGTAACTGATGTCATTTGAAGTTTCCTGACAAGGGCAGGGAAATGGGGACTCGGTGTGCCAATAAAAAAATAAAATGGTTTAGGAAATCTCTGCTTCCCCATATGCTTTTTTTCTCCCTCCTTTTAAAGGCACATCCAACATCGTTGAGAAATGCTAAAGAGCAAGAAACTTACTCATTATGGTTCAACCTGAAAAATTATATTGTATTTTAAATTCATAATCTCTGAAAGTAGAAATTGCACTCATTTAGTGTTCATGGAATCACCATTAAGAAGAAGAAAATATGTTGCTCTAATAGATCTCATATGAGCACATAGTTCATATGTTTAGGGTAATATTTTCAATGTACATATGTATATCCATTGAAAGAAAGAAAAATTTATCCATTCACATTAACAATATTTCATGAACAGAAGTTTGATTAATTTAATACTAATATTTTCTAATTTCCTGCTCTTCTGAGAATCACTTTTAAACAGGATATTGATTCTGTTTACAAAAAAAGAGCCAGTTTATTAATATAAAATTGGAGTTCTGCCCAGATGGAAATACGTACTCCCTTGCAGCTATCTGCCTTATATCGGAGGTAGATGCTAAGGTTCACTCACCATCCACAAATAGTATCTGACTTTACAGTAAAGGACTTTTGGGACTTCTTTTTAATTTTTCTTTTTGTATATCTATGGTAGGTTTCCTGTAGAGATGAAATGACTGATATCTGCTGAGGGTCTGGTCCAGTGCAAGTTAAAATGTCTAAGTTCTCAGTAGGAGGTCCAAGGCTCTGATCCTGACCTGTGGAAATTAGCCTGTGTTTTATCATTGGTTTCAGTTGATATCGAGTTATGCACTTTCCAAAGACAAATTTGTTGACACCATTCATGCAATATGTATTATTTAGCTACAAATATACTTGTTCAGTGACTAATTTCTTAGTCACTTTATTTTGCATTTACATAACGGTGGAGCTGGAAATCTGAGTTTATCTCATGTGGATGAACGGTTTGTGTGATGTTTGTTTTTCAGAGGAACCTCAGTATATCATGAAAAGACACAGCAGAAGCGTAGAGTGGTGCACACATATAGAATAAAAACATGGCTCAATTCCCCTCTGGTGTCTGAGCTTTTAAAAAACTGTATGTTTTTATTGTCTCTCTTTCGACTTGATCAGTTTAGCCCAGTTTTGGAGTTTAGTGTGGTAATTTGGATGGAAGGGGAAACTAATAGTGGAGTGAGGTGCTTTGTTGATACAATCTGGTTTAGGGGATTTCAGTGAAAGGTACCTATGTGTCTTTGCAGATTGAGACCAAAAGCAGTTGATAAGTCACACTGCAAGTTTTGCTGGAGCAGAGAATTGAACATGGTAAGCCTACCACTTTAACCTACTTGTTTTCTCTCTAAAAGCTGGCTGATTCATTTGAACTTCAGGTGAAGTACAAACTGATTCATTTGAATTATTTGAACGTACTGATTCATTGAGAAATGTGCATATGACCATGAGAAAAGTAAATAGTAGATAGAAACAAACTTAGATTGCAAAGAAGGGAGAGCAAATTCTGTGTGTGATGTGTCTGAGTTCAGCTGTGTTGACTGAAGTTTAATTTGTGGAAAAAATAAATTTATTGTAAATATGATTAAACTGCAATAGAGCATCTGATGTTTTTCTGGGAAATGACTGGTCATGTACGAAAACCTCTCAGTCTTCCACCCTCACAAATCATTTAAATTACATAATTCCTTGGGGTTTTAAAATTAATTCCAGTGTTTTTAAAAGGGGCTGTTGACTAGAGATGAGTAGGCAACCCTTCTCTTGAGATAAAATAGACTCTCTGGCTCGCAGTCCCTAATTCATTTGTCTTGCTATCAGTCACAGTGGAAGTATCTTTGTATTTTTTGAATCAAATGTTCATAAGAATGAACTTGAAAATCAATCACGTGATAACCACTAACTGCTTGTTTGCTTGCTAATGTCATTGTACACTGTGAGAACACTTAGTTCTTAGTATCGTTACATTTCTGGCATTATTTTAACAATTGTTGTTTACAAACTTTGAAATACTACGTGAACAATCAGTGCACTGCTCCATCCCTCATGTTTAGGCTAGTTCCTACTTCCCTTCAAGTCACTAAAAGCTCTCTTATCTAATACCTTTCACTGTGTGGGCTGACAACAATTCCATAGATGCATTGAGTAATTCCAAGTCTCGATTTTGAGAGAAACATTTTATTTCCCCTAATTACCTTCATAAAAAATTGCACTCAGCCACCCTCTTTTCTTGTAGTAAAACCCCATTTTCAACTTCTTCATTTTTAGGCTTGCCCTGATAGTTTCTAAGTCAATGTTCCTGACGTTCTTTCACAGTTCTCTTGGAGTTGTGATGGTTTGTATCAGCTGCTAACTTGGGCTTCTTCCTACTTGGTTTTTGTCTCCTTGTCTCTCGATCCCCAGCCTCACAACCCATTTTAAAATCTCATACAAATTTACTGTGTCTCTTTCTGCTTCATAATCGTGGAGACCTCCCTCTAATGTGATGATTGTAATAAATGAGACTGTGCAAAGGCTAGTTAGAGTCTGATGACCAAAACTGGCGTATCTCCCATCCCTGGGCTTGATCCTATTTTCATCCAAGTTATTGAAAAATCTTTCATTGATTTTTAGTACAGCAAGATCAATATTAAATTTCTATGTATCTGTATTTATAATTCCGCGTTTCTGATGGTGGATTTTCCTCCTCCTGGGACAGGAGCTGTGTCTTTGTCTGTGTTATCACAGCATCTTGGCAACTGAGCCAAATCTGGGTTTGGGATCTCATCTCTATTGTAATAGCAACATCAAAGACTGTGAAAGAAAAAAAGAAGGCGAAAGGATTTGGGTGTTATTGATCACCTTGCGGCCACATGGGAACCAGTGAATTTTTCCGCTCTGTGTTCAGTTTTATGAATTCTTCAGTGAGAGAAGTTTTCCTTTTTGCTTGGCTGTATTTTTTATATATATATATATATATATACACATATATATATGTATATATGCACGCTGTGTCTGATCTCTGACTGTGTCTATACATATTATCACAATCCTTTTGTCAGGCTGTAGCGACAATGCAGCATCACAATGCTCTTACTGTTTTGGTTTTGTTTTAATTACATGTCTGTGTTATTTACTAATCTGTCTGTGAAGATTCCTTGAATTTAACTTACACTGCTGCATGACATGTCACATCCTGCTTTGTAGCTAAGCAATGGATATATAATACCACGTGAAATAAAAGAAGACATAATTCTCCTAAAAATGTAACAGAATTCTGCAGAAAATGAACTTCTGGATTCAAGGGGCCTGTCTTGCAACATTGTCTCCGATCAAAGCTTCCTTCTGTAAAACTTGAAGAACTGAGTTTGTGGACTAAATCTACACATAGTTAATTTAAATTTGTACTGGCCAGCACTGCCATGCCTACATTTTAAGGTTTACATGACCCACAGCAAGTTAGGTGCCCAGCTATCTAAACATGTTAGAGCAGAGGATCCATAACCAAGCAGGAAACTCAAGAAAAATAGAAGGCGGCCAATGATACTGTCGACTTCTATCCATTATCACAGCTTTTTTCCCAGAATATGGAATGTGGGAGGTGTAGCTGTAATGCCCTCCTCTACTTCATGGATTTAAATCTACCTCCTGCAACATCCAAAATCATATCTCAAGTGATGAACAGGGTACTTAGAAGTGAAGAAGGGCTTTCTCAGTGCCTCCCGTGGAAACTATTCTACTTTGCAAAGAGCAGATAAATGTTCAGAAGGCCAGTGAGAAAGAGCAAGCATATTGCTGTGCCTTACTGGTGAGGGCACTTGTCTGGGAGGGTGGGAGTGAGGTTCCTGTTCTGCTTCGGCAGAACAGTCGCTTTGTGGATCCGCACAACATCTGGAAAACAAACTGCTGTGCGTATTGTACATGGGGAATCCTGAATAGATTGTGGTGGTTAAGTACAAATGGGTTTGAGCAACAGCAAGATGCAGAATTGAGCAGCAGCAGATGCAATCTAACCTTTATTTCTTGGCTAGTGCTGCTGCTCAGCGGTCTCCTTGATGACTCAGTTACGTGGTGAAATCAGCTTTCTGAATCCAAAGGAAAAAAGTGGCTTTTATGACAAGGGAAGGTTCTTTCTTGGTAATCTCTTCACAAAGTAGAACATTAACCCGCTGCAAATCATACTCCCATAATATAAATGTCATCTTCCTTAATGTTCAAAGCACAGGTTTTACACAGGGAAAATGGAGAGGTCTTGCAGAATAGAAATGAGAACATTTCAGAGCATTAATTGACTTACAGGGTGAGAACCTCACCCCAAGCATGTGGGTTTGGCTTTTTGTTCTTGGTTGGTTATAATTCTTTTTATATCAGTTGAAGATGACCTATTTTTCTACTGGTGAGATTTGAATCTCTAAAAAATGTACCATTCTTGTCAAATGAACAAGACCTCCCTTCTGCTTTTAAAAGATAGTTATTTTTATGAGTGTAACCTGTGGTCAGCTGCTTTAATTAAAAAACCAAACCTGTGATTTAGTGTTTTTCTAGATTATATGCAAGTAATACACAGGCAAAAATAATCCAAGCCTCCGCAAATCCAGTATCTCAGCCTACCTCTGTTTTGTAATGTGATATGAAGGCTTGTTTTCAAGAATGTTTTTAAACGTGTGGCGGTTACACATGTTAAGAATATGACTGTCTGAAAGCTAAGTTACTGAGCGTCTGCTCAACATTCTACCTCAGTGGGCATACTGGAGTCAGCCAGCGCTCACAAAAGCAGGCACTTTTGTATTTTAAAAGGGATTATTGGCACAATTCTAAGGGAACAAAGACTTTGCCTAAACACTCATAGAAAGCTTGCCAGTGAGGACACAAAAGACAGGTTTTCAAAAGCGGCTATGTAAATGTGGTACCTAATTTCCATTGATGCAAATTTTGAAAAAATCGCATGAGGAAATGCCCTGTTTTCTTTGACTTGAAGGAGCCCTGTTGCTGCCATGATGTGTGCTACAGTCATTCCCATTTGCAACCTGGGCTGCATCAAAAAAGTGTGGCCAGTGGGTCAAGGGAGGTGATTCTGCCCCTCTACTCTGCTCTCATGAGACCCCACCTGGAGTGCTGTGTCCAGCTCTGGGGCTCCTGTCCAGAGGGCAAGTCCAGAGTAGGGCCACAAAGATGATCTGAGGGCCAGAGCACTTCTGTGGGGACAGGCTGAGAGAGTTGGGGCTGTTCAGCCTGAAGAAGAGAAGGCTCTGGGGAGACTTTATAGCCCCTTCCAGTCCCTAAAGAGACTCTAGGAAAGATGGGGAGGAACACTCTCAGGGAGCGTAGTGACAGGATGAAGGGTAACGATTTTAAACTGAAAGCGGGTACATTTAGATTAGATATTAGGAAGAAATTCTTTACTGTGAGGGTGGTGAGGCACTGGCCCAGATTGCCCAGAGAAGCTGTGGCTGCCCCATCCCTGGAGGGGTTCAAGGCCAGGTTGGACAGGGCTTTGAGCAACCTGGTCTAGCGGGAGGTGTCCCTGCCCAGGGCAGGGGGTTGGAACTAGGTGATCTTTAAGGTCCCTTCTAACCCAAACCATTCTATGATTCCATAGGTCGTCTTAAAAACAAGTGGAGCTATAGCCCCAGGAAATCTGGGTGCTTTAATGGTGCAGAGGTGTACCGTGTTTGCAAATTATAAAATAGTTTAGGTTGGAAGGGCATGCCAAGGTTTAGTTTAACATACAGTAAAAATAAAATTAAGTTTTTGAAATTCTTATGTATATTTATAAAAAATTTGTCATTGTAGTAATTATATAAATGTTACTTAGAGTTGGTTTAAGAACACATAGTACCTTTTCTGGATCTGGGGCCCATGTTTGTAGCAGCCTATCATTAATTAGTCCAAAAGACACCAATGGCTAATACTGAGGAATATAAGGATTTATAAAGAATATAAAGATTCTGTGAGCAACTCTGGGACATGGTAGACTGTCAGCTACTTACTGGATTTATACCACAAGCAGAGAACTACAGTCATCAGTAAGAGGAGCTGTTAGAAAACCAAACATTTCTCTGTACTTGGTGTTATTGGTTCTTCTAAAGTTAATAATATAAATTATATCTAAGTTATAAACATTTTTCTTTCCAGTACATTTTATTTAATTTCTGCTGTGATGGCAGTTTTGTGGGACTGCATTTCAGCTTTATCCTTATGCTTTTTTCTCACGATCCTTTATCTTCATTGACACATTTTTCAGTTTTAAATACTTGCATTCTCTTTTGATTGAAATCCATCCTGGCTATGCTAAGTTTCGTTTGCCTACTGCACTTTTTGCTTACACACACAGAGAATTACCCCAATCTCACTGTACCTAGCTGCAGCAAAACATTTTGGTGCCTCTTCCACCGAGCTCCCTTTTGAATGGAATGCCTAACCGTTCACCCTGTACTGCTAGGGACGGCTTTCTGCTGTGTCACCCATGGTGTGTTTGTGTATTTGTGCTTCCCGACTGGCCCCTCCTTGGTTTTGTGGTGGTTTTTCATCATAACTGTGCAGAAGAGCTGCTGGCCTCACTGCTACTGTGTGTTTATTTGTTCCTGTATGTGTTAAGAATATGATTTTTTTTTTCATTTATGATATAATTTCAGTCCAGTTATGGTGGCATGTCTTTGTGCTTCTGTTGGTCTTTTTCAGTGCTTTGGATATTTCGAATTTTTGTAATGTTTTTTTTCTTTTGGCTTCTGTAGCTCCTGTTGGAGAAGCTTAAAGTGTACTTCTAAATAAAAGCCTGTCCTGTGTGACAGGAGCACAACTTTCATAGCTTGCCTGTACATTGGCCACTGTACAGTGGACATTGGAATCCTTTCTGTTTTTAAATGGATTTGCACAGGGCATGAAAACTGAATGCAGTCTACTGCAGAATGGTTTTTGCAGTCTTCTTTAGTAATTACGTATCATTACAGTGCTGTTTAAATGCAACCAGATTAAACATTTTATTAGTACTTTACTACTTAATTAACAGCTATTGCTGAAAACAGTCCCCATACTGAGACTTATTTCCACTTAAGCATCCATCCTGATTAAATGTAACTCCCCATTTGAAGGAATATATGACATTCTGTGGAATGTTTTTTCTTGGTTGTTGCTTGAAAGTGAGCCACTTATTTAGTGCTGAGTATCTGAAATTATTTAAAACGGTCTCTGCTTATCCTTTCTGCATAAAAAATGCAGAGGCCGTATAAATAAAATTCTCAACAGTAATTCACATTCTTATTTGGGTGAAGAGCCTTCATCCAAGAAGACACTGAGTTGTAAAGCGTTCAGATTTTTCCGCTAAATCAACAGTTGTGTTAGTCTTGTGGTGCCGCTGTACGTGTCATTAGCTTGATCTCTTACTCTCCTGATCCGTTCAATATGTTGCAAGCTGTGTAAACTGGTACGGCCTGCAGATGTGAGCATTTCCCAGGTATGTGCGCACAGAAGACCAAAAAGGTGTTTGGGTATGGGAGTGCAAGAATGGGAAAACAATTTGCTATTTGTGAATGGATTTTTTTTTTTTTTTTAAGACAGTTTCTGATGGAGGACTGCTGAGTATATGAAATAGTGCTCTAGAAAGTTCTGGAGCTCTGCAGGGTTTCTGGGAATTAGTGCTGGGATGATGATGGAAGATCACTTAGAGCTTTCTGCATACAGAAAAGATGTGTCATGGTTTCCTTCCATAAACTGCAAGCTAAATACTGCAAACTGACAATCTTTTACATTCCTCTTTCTTTATGAATTTCAGATGGAGGAATTTAGCAACATTCATGGTGAATTTGGTTTCAAAACTGAAGTTCTGCAGGACTTAATTCTGTTCTCACACTTGTGTCAGCCAAGTGCGAGCCGTGACAGAATTATTCACAGTGAGTGGCACTGGTTTCTCATCAAAGTTATTCCTCGGTCATATTTCTGTATTTCCAGTCCATAAGATCATGGTGGTGGGGAACGTGATGTTTGAAGAAATAACCTCCTTCTTGCTGCTGTGTTCCTCTGTGGGAGGTTGCCGTCGTTCAAGTGTCCTAGATTTTTGTCAACCGTTTGAGCTCGTAGTCAGCTCAAATTTATCTTCTTTGTGCAGATGTGGCTGTCTAACCTGCAGCCCCTGCCACAGTTGCTAACATCTGGCAGAAAGACAGGGCTGAAGGTTGGGGTAAAAGTCTTTTTAACCACTCCAGCAGGGTTTGGCAGGACTTGTCTCAATGTCATAGGTGATGGTTTTATCTAAACTTTGGGCTTACGCTTTATGAGGGCTGTTAGACAGGAGAAAAATTATTTCCTAGATCTCTGCAGGGAAACAAACTATGAGTATTTTTACCCTGGTTGTACATTAGATGTCTGTACAAACTAATTCTTATCTCTGTAGTTTCACAGCCCAGGTTTAATCCAGGGCAGGACAAACAATAACATTAAATGGATGTTACTGTCTGTGAGACGAGTTCCTATAGAAGACGGCTCAGGCCGTGGAGTTCAGTGGGTCAAGATGTGAAAAAAATGATTTGTTTGTGTAGGTGTTTGTAGGATTGAGCAGTGTGAGGTACGGCAAAGCTAGCTGTTCTCAGCCTTTAACTGGAAGCTTTATCTCTTCGTTAATGGGGGTAAGCTCTAAGTTCACAGCTGGTCTATAATTACCCTTAACTAACACTGTGAAGGTAATAACTAGAGTCTTCCCCCCCCCCTTTCCCCTCCTCCACAGGTGTCCAATGTGGTGGTTATTTACACCTGTGAAGAGTGAGTAAGAAAGTAGGTATAAAATGCTGCTGTTCTGGTTTGGCAGTGTTTAACAACCTTGTAAATGAGTGTTCAAATTTTTAGGTGGAAGATTGGGTCCTCTTTCAAATCTTTTTTTCTGTTTTTTTAATCCTCAATGTTTTTATCCTTTTCTGCTGTCCTGAATAGAATATCTAGGGTGATCTTGCGAAGTGATGCTTCAGTAGGGAATTTCTTAAGAAGGATTAATTTAAAAATGATTTAGGAAATCTCATGATTTCATCAAATACTCTGCAAAAGAACACTGCGAAGCAAAGTAGCATGCACAGAGACTCCTTTGGGAATATGACAGATCATTTGAACTGCATTTTCATTAAGAAAATGTACTCCTTTTTATCTCTCTGCAAGTATTTAGTATTATAGATTCTAATGCTCTCAGGAAACCCTTCTGCACTCAGCCATGCCAGGTTTCAGTGGGATTTTTGTCAGAGTAAGGATCCCAGGACTGGACTGATACATGTTCATGAACCTCTTTCTCAGTTTGCTGATTGCTATTTTCTTGAGCATTTACCCCAATTTAAAATTTGAGAGCTTCTGTAAGTTGGAGGAGAGTCGAGATGGTTGCGGGTACTAATGGAGAAGAAATTCCAGTAATTTTTTTTTCTTTTCATGGAGTCTTTTCATTTTGTTCATAAGAAAAGGGTTCTCTGGAGTGAGGGTTAAATGCATTCTTGACACTTGATTCCCTACCCTGCCTGCTGACTCACCATTTCGTTGGCACACAGCCACCCTGCAGTTGCGGAGTGTGTTTACCAAGTGCTTGAATCGCAAATGGAGTGCTGTTAAATTTTCTTGTACTTGAAACAGTTGGGAAAAGTTTTAGCCTTTCAAATCAGCTAAATCGCATCCTACTTCTGTAAAGCTCAATTTGATCTTTCAGTACATGTTTAGCAAAAGTGGATTTAGTTAAGAAACATCATTAAGAGAGGGACAGTGTCTTTGTGTTCTTACTAGTTACAGCCATGTGTGGAAGATGAATCCTACCAGGTCTAATGTGTTTGGGGATATTTCTTTCCAACTAGCAGCACATTAGCATCTGGGAAAATAAGTCTATCATCTATTTTATCCTGTTACATGTAAATACATGAAAAATATGATGTCCCGTTTTTCTGGTCTGATCAAGCTCGGCACAGTGTGGTGCTGGGGCTGGTACGGATATTACCATCACCTTGCCTATCGCTTTTTTGAGATGGGCCTGGTGGCATAAGGAACTATATAGTTGCTTTGTAGTTAATAACTTGCATTGCTTCAGATGTCATTCCAGGGAGCAGCCCTCTGCAAAGGCGTGATGAAAGGTCATTATG
The DNA here is from genome assembly GCA_013400135.1 of Rhinoptilus africanus. NCBI lineage: Eukaryota > Metazoa > Chordata > Aves > Charadriiformes > Glareolidae > Rhinoptilus > Rhinoptilus africanus. The sequence goes on along the minus strand of VXBO01010997.1, from coordinate 1,140,938 downwards.
GCAGGAAAACCTGCAGAGGCCTGGACCACTGATATTATTAAGGCTTGCTTTCAGAAATAAAAGGAGGATCAGGGTTGAGCAATTGTGGACTCCAAAGCCGGCACTCCAACCAGTGGGCATGCTGCTGCCGATCAGCAATGCTGTGCTCACCTGACCTTTACCCTTGGAACAGCAGGGAATCCCTTGGCAGCTCAGCTGGCAGGAGTTTGGAGTTGTTGCTCATTATGAGCCTAATGGGCAAAAAGTGGACTTGGAGGGAATTGTTTGCCGGAGTCTGAGTCCCTGACAAACAACTCGCTGCAGCTGCATACAAAATAAACAAGCGAGAGGCTAAGATAATGCAGATCTTGAATAATTAGGCATGGGAAGAGTTTTATGTGAATGCCTTTATCCATTTAATGAACCTCTTATAGAAAGTGAATACCCTAGAGCCTGGTAGGCAGCACATGTAATCGCTAACCAGAAGCTGGAAGGACAGCAATATGAAACTGCTGATCTTTTTGGAGTAATAGAAATTGTAGCACTTATTTACAGACATATCAGAAACACATTTTTGGATGACTGTGAATAACTTACTTCTAGATTATAGTAATTAACTTAATCCTAACAAGTCAAGATTGCCGCTTAGTGTTTAAATCATTTTTCGTTACAGAAACTCTAATGTTGGATGCAGCTTTTTAGCTAACATCTTAGGAGGCAATGGGACTTCAGTAGCCTCTGTTTGAAGCGTGACTCTTAGTTGCAAAGAGCATTTTCACATTTCTTTTTATAGCTGTTAACCAACATATTTCTGTCTATGACCAATGTATAAAGTAAGTTTCACAGATGTTACATAGTCATCCAGAATCCAAGTGGATAAATGTGACTGAAGAGTTGAGAAAGGTTAAAACACAGCAAAGCATGTCTTTCTACTAACAAGAGTCAGTGATATAATTGAAAATGTTGAATTTTATTCAAAATTTTTCAGACACTGCTGTTAAATTTTGAACAAAAGACATGGAACCCTGCCTCTCATGCTAATTATGTCTTTCTGACCAGTGCTACATCATTTTTTGAAGATATTTCCTGTACTATTATGGTGATGGTGTTTGCTGTGGTATCCGTCAGCCGTTGGTGTTGATCTAGAAGCAACTGAAGTCAGTAGGAGGATCTGCATTGATGCTGGTGGGTTTTGACTTGGATCTGCTGAATTTTTTGTAGTGACACCAATGCCAGGAAGTGATAGAGAAAAGGTGATAGAGTTGATCTTAGGATTTTTAAAGTTACCCTCTGCATTACTGGCTTCTGGTCAATGTGGTTCATGTATTGTGGGGAAAGTGTTGGGGAGGCTTAAATTGCGGGTTTCCTTTGGGGTCGTGACACTCCATTTTTGCTAGGAATGGGACATGAAATCACGTGGAGAGTGCTGTATCTGTCACATACAACCCTCAGGTGTTAATACCCATCCTTCTGGAAGGAGGATATTTGCTTATTACATGGAAATTTACTGAAGGACAGGTGAAATTGTAATTGCTAGGATTGTTCCTGACTCATTAAATAGCATTACAATTTTTGTGCCAAAAATTTGATAAGGATGACATTCTATATATTATGTCATGATAAAACCTGTTGTAGTGGTTAAGATAATGAAAACCTGTCACCCCTCACTCAACCACCCAACAATTAGGGGTGCTTTCTAATAACATATAGTTGAAGATACATAAGTGTTCAGGTATTCCTCTGTAACCAGTTTGTAGTAGAAACTTGGTTCTTAGACAAGTAAAGACTTTATAAAAAACCTCTTCGTTGTTTCTTGTGCATTTCTGGTCTTTGCTTTATGTTCTGTGTAAATTAATTCATTCCCTACTACATGATAAACTGTTTCCTTTTGCCAAAGTGAACATTTCCTTCGTTCTCCCCATAGCACTTTTGACAGTTCCAGGTGAAAATTATTGCGTCAAGCCAGATGGACTTAATAATTGAAATTCAACAAAGTTCTAAGCAGTTCTGTTTTTATTATATGTCTGTAATGAGCACATTTTGTAAAACCAAGGAAAGTGTATAAATTAAAGCAAAGTGGTGGTAGCACAATTGAAATGGTTTGAATTCTAGAGTGGGTTGTTACTCTGGCTTTCTCAGTAATCCGAAACTCCCTCCATGCTAGATTGGTTTTGAGGATATGTCAGACATCAGAGTCATGAACAGATGCATTACGTTTTATTTAATTTTATAATCTTCTGAGGGGGTTTCATGAAAAATAAGGCACCAATTCCTGAAGTTAACAGGCCCAGAATTTCACCCTCTGACTTTTTCCTCCTCAACCAAACTGCTTCCTAGTCTAACTTCTGAGGCTTGATTTGCTTTGAGCACCCCCAGTCTTTAAAATTATGTCCTTCTGGTTTTCTCACATGCTTTCATTTGCTGTTCATTTGTTTCAAAATATCTCCCTGCTCTTTCCATATGCAATATTGTTTCTGTCTGATATTCAAAACTCAAAATGAGAAACAGCATGTCTTAGTTTATGTAGAGCTTTGACCAGCTTGAGTACTTTTTATACCCTAAGTGGGATCAATATCTGTGTGTTCTTTTCTACATGCGATTCATAGGCTAGTCTTAAATTTGTAGACCTTCTTTATATATACTTAATGGGTTCCTCTTCCATATACTTTGCTGATATATTAATTTACAGCAACAAGAACTAACATTTATCTTGCGTTAAAAACCCTTGACTTCTAATATTTGGATGGATTTAAAAATTTTAAATAATTTTGCTTTCCTTTAGAAACGAGATATTTAAAATTAAATCCAAATGTTGGCAATCTATGTTAAGATCAAAATGTATAAATAAAACTGTTAGACGAGAAAGGTGTCGTACTCTGTTCATCGTGTGCACATTGCTTATAGTCCAGAGCAAGCTATGGTAAGTTAACTCCTGACAAGAGTCACTGTAATAAAGAACTGGATTTGCTGATGGTGAAGCAAGACTAAATTGCTCAATCCTCTGCTCTAAATAGGTGACCACAGTTTTTGCTAAGAGCGTCTGTCAGTTTAAAGCTAACCAATATAATTGCCAGAACATAATTCTTGTCCTTTGAGTCAAGTGTAGGTCATTTTTTCCGACTGTGTTGTATAGGTGGTTTAGGTAACACTGGCTCCCCGTAAAAATATCCTTCCTTTTCTGCCCCAGGCACAAGTAATTTACAGTTACTCTTCTGATCATGGGAGATAACGTTGACTGCAAACAGCAGTCATGGATGCTACAGCCAAACAATTACCTTTCATACAAGAGACCCCATGGAAGGATAGCCATTTAAACCATGTAGGAGGAGCACAGGGTGTTCTGGGCGGAATCTTGGCCTCCCTGGCAAATACCACTTCAAAATCAAATTCCTTCATGTGGAGCTGAAATACTGTAGCAGTAGTTGGTTCTGGGCAGATATGCTTTAAGTACCAAATGCACGTATCAAATAGTGGAAGTGATAATGGTGGAGAAGGTATCCTAGAAGTGTATTTATAAGACACTTCTTGGTCGTTTTCTTGGATTTGATTGTGACATGGTAAGTGAAATGGATGATGATGAATGATTTCAGAGAGTTCTTTTTGCAGCATTTTTTAGTGCCCTGGTTTTTGCCATTTGGAAAAACAAAAAAGTTTTAAGTTGAATTTCTCTTTTTAAAAGCCTGCTGTATGCCTGCTTTCTTTCAAAAGGCAGAAGTCCATGAATAGCCTTATCGTATATAATACAAGGGTCTGTGGCTACTACTTCTCACATGCATTCCGATTATATAAAACTGAAAATCACTGCAGTGAAATGAAGTTTCAATGTTTTTATTCAAAGCAGCTTCTCACAATGTATAAATACTGCATATTAACACACATGAAAAATACAACTTCTAAGGCACCCAGAAATGTGTCCATACACTAGTTACAGGACCATCAACAAATAAATTGTGTACAATTTGATCTAGACAGTCAATATTTGATATATCAGAAGATACAAGTCCCTCAGTACTGTACCAGTTTCAGAAAATATTTACAACACTGTGATATAGGGGTGCCTGTACCCTTATAATATTATAATATGTACTCATCATTACAAATATTAGAAACTGTTTTAGTCTGTTCCATGGCGTTCTGACAAAATAACTTAAGGGCCTAATTTGCAAAGTTCTACAATTAATTATTTGTGCAAGTTCTGAAAATAAATTTACATTGACATAATTTGTGAATTTTTGGTTCTTTGCTTCATCTCAGAGGTTTGGTAATAAGCCTTACCAATAGACATGCCATCCTAGCTGAACGTCACTCCTTTCCCAGTAGGTCAGTGGATACACCTTTTCCCCTTACACTCGACACGGATGAGAATGCAGTGTTTGTAGCAGAAAGAGACTATTCGATCTTCAGTACAAATGTCAAACTAGTTCACTGGCGAAGGAACTAATGCTTTGTTAGAATAATGCAATTCTTTGGTCCTTTGTTTTTATGGAAGGCATAATATTTTTCTTCACTAAAAATTTAAATCCTGTCTGTGAGTAAGCAAGCTAGTGAATGACTTTCAGTGTAGTATTTAAAGTAGCAGTAAAGAGATTTAATATGGCTTAAAACATACGGTTAATTGGGCAGACACAGATAACACATCTAGGATACTGAGTACCCAAATGTACTATGATTAAGATTGTCTATAAGTCTCTTATGTAAACTTCTTTAGTGTCTCCTAAAGAGTGCTGGCTTTAGCCAGATTTGACTTTTATAGACCCAGCCACACAAAGCCTGAGATTAAACTACTGTGGTTGGGAGCACAAATGCACAGTTTATATATAACAAAGCCCATGCTGACAAGTCTACCTATGTTGTTCAAAAGAAACAACCCGTATTACCCTTTTCACAAGAAAAACTTAAGGCCCTGTACTCTGATTTGCTAACTTTCTTACAGCAATTATTTGGGGAAGTCCTTAGTACTACATAAGCAATTATGTAGCTTTAAAGATTTCTTGTACCTAATGGTAAGGCTTATTCACAAATGCAATACATTTATAAATTACATTTAAAACTGTAAAGTCTGGCAAAATAATAATAATAAAAATTAAAATAAAACAAACCCCAACCAAAATTGTCTGTTTATCCCTAATGTTAAAAGAGCATTTTATTCTAATGAAAAACTATTGGCACAAAACCATTATATTATAGATTAAAAGAACAGTTAAGAGTAGTGAAAAAGATTGCCTAAAACGCATACCCTAACCTACCACAGAAATATAAAAGTTTATATTCTGAAAATATATACTGTATTAAAGTTTGTAAGCTTATTCATTTAAACAGAAATGTACTGAAATAGTAAACTAAGCAACACTTATCTACAGCAAAAATATACATGCAGGACAACACAAAATAAATTGCTTACCTTTAATATCTACAAATGCAAAACTGTAGATTTTTAAAGATTGTACAAAACAATTTACACAAGAATAAAATAACATACTTAACAACAAATTGCATTTATAATCTTAAATACTGTGAATATTAGTAAAGGTACCCAGACTAATATGTACAGTACATCTAGATATCTGAATACCTAGGAAGGACAGAAACACAAGAGGAAATGGATTCTGATCTTTAAATAATGGAAAAAGAAACTTTTGACACTGTTATTACTCTTTTTTTGAAGGGAAAATAGATTCCATGAAAACTAGATTGTAACTGTATAGCTATGAATAATTAAAAACGTTAACTATGGTTAGCGCTTGCTTTAATGGAAAAATAATTATAGAAAATGTATTTCAACCATTCCTTTGTCATAAAAAAAGCTAAGATACAGATATCTGAAAATTCAGATGAAATGATGCAGTTTAAAGGTCTAACAACGTATGATTCTTCTCTGAAAATCTCATATGGAAAGCATACCTTCACATTGCTGAGCAATTTCTCTATATTTATCTACAAAACCCAAGCATAGTATTGAAATAAACTTCCTCATATCTTATTAACACATGACTAGGGGGTTATGGCTCTCTGGACGGGAATAAAGGAAATAAAGGAAATTGAGGAATCATGGTACTTTCCATTGCTTTTTTTTTTGTTGTTTTTTTCCCTCTAAGTCATACATGCTGGAGGCCTGATTGTGCAAACACGGATGCGTGCGAGTGGTTTTCGCTTGAGTATTCCTTCTCCTTGGACCAGGGCTGCACACAGGCGACCCCCCTGCGCACACGGGCAGAGCAGGGGGCCGGGGGCCTCCGTCCAAGCAAGCCTTGGCGCATGTGCTCTGTGGAACTGCTGGCAGTGTGTGTAAATAAGCGCGTATTGGTATAAAACAAGTGGCGCATCTATCACTTCAAATAGTTATTGGAAGAGTTCCCTTTCAGACATTTAAAAATAAGTTAACTTTTTTGGATAAGTTTTTTTGAAAACATTTAGAACAGGCCAACTTGAAGACAGATTTTGTCTTTTTAATGAAGAATTTCCATAAGAACATCTGCCTTTAGAGTAATGGTTTCCTTCAAATTCAGTGGTACAATCAGGCCATAGAAACAGCATTTGTGGAAACTTTTTGCATATTTTAATGTGTTGAAGGCTACGGTTTACTATAATCACCTGTTCGTTAACTTTATAAAGGCTTTGTTGAAACTCTTCATGGAAGTACTGGGAGGGAGAAAACTGAGCAGCCTCATTTGCAGAGGTTTATACCATAACCAAGTGACTGAGCTCGAGGATGGAGAGCAAGTGCACAAATTACAAAGCAAACAAATGTGCAAAGCTTTTGCTTCAAGAGGTTTTAATTTGGGCACACTAAAATGGCAGGTGAAGTCACAGAGCATGCTTGTGTTATTTCCATTTTAATTGCTTTGCTAGCAAGAAAGAAACGAGAGAGATCCAGTGTTCAGAAGTCAGTCAGTGTCACTGAAAAGTACTAGGATCACATTCTAAAATAGCAGATCGGATTTTGGTCGTTTATTGTGGACTGCTTTTATGGATAGCCATAAGTTCTTGTAACAGATGGCAGGGTGGCCAGATGTGGAGAGCTGGGAAAAGCAAAACAAAACCTCTCCCTCCACTTAGTTCAATACCTAGCACCTTGTATAAACTGTTGGCCCACACCCAAAGGCCTCCAGAGCAGAACTTATCTCACACCTGAGGAATCAGGCAACTAGACTAAGGCTCATAAGGATTTGCTTGCAGACTTCAGACCAAAAGGGGATGTTTAAACCTGAAAAACAGTACGATGCCACATAACGGCACCACTCACCCTGTTACTGACATCCGGCTAACAGGAATATAGTAAACTTAAGCATCTTGCTGGCAAGCCCTTCAGTGCTCCTCAAGAAGGCAGAAAGTGAAGAGAGACCTCGGGGGGACTCACTGTTTCAGAATCCACTTTTTTCCCATAACCTTGGCAAATGAATCTAGTTCACACATTTTTTGTACAATTTTGCACATAGAGGAGCATGCACGTGGCTGTTTCTTTTACTGCCCACAGCATTCTGTGTGTTTTCTATATATTCTTTATTTTTCTACACAATTTGCTGCTAAAAATGTCTCTGCATTCTCATGTGATGCCATTAATTCAGTCAAGGGTAGTATGAAAATAAGATCTGTGATCAATAAACAGCTGAATATGAACACAAAATAAATAAGTTAAATAAATTCAACAAAGAAAAAAAATCCTAGTAGTTTTTGTAAAACTAACTTTACATATTATACATATAAATTATCAGATTTTTCCATTACACTGTTAGAACTTAGAAAAAAATAATTAAAATATTTCTAAAGCATGGTGTTTGGGTCTACAAAATATTGTGCTGACCCGGTTTTTAGATTGAGCCCTCTGTGTCAGCCCAGATGTGTTGCAACAGCAAGAATAAGTTAAGAAGGACAGACAAAATCAGTTGTTACGGATGGTGTGCCTTACTGGGCCTCAGTGGTGCTTCTCCGCACGTGGAATGTATACTTTTATCTGGATGAGCACGTGAAAGATGCAGCCCTCTGTAGAGATTATGTGCACTGAACAAGCCTGCCTACGTCTCGGTTACACAAAATCAAACCAGCTAGAGCAGCCGTGTAGCTCACAAGGAAATCGACACAACCATATGTATTAGGATACACTGTCACAAATTCCTCAAGGATGCATTGCCTTTGCTTTTCAAACACAGGTAATGTTTGACTCTGTTCATAAGTGGAGCATTTTCTCTTTAAGTTAGGCCAAGACATCAGACTTCATAAATTTTGTCTTGCAAGTAGCTGAATAATGAATCCAGTCCTTTGGAAGAACTCCACAGCTGTTTTAACATCTGACACTCTTTCTCATTCACATCTTCAAGTCCGGATTTCAGGAAGCTCCGCATAAGACATTTGGACTCTTCCAATACCTAAAGCCAAAATATCACTCAGTACTTTATTTTGAATTTTAAAACGTTATTATGGATAACGGTGTGAACAGCATTTTCACGCTACTGACTGTTTTACAATCTAAATAACTCGTCTGGGCACAGAAATTAGATTTGATTTACAGCCATAACTCCACTTGCTGATAGTCAGCATCTTTAAGAATTAAGGACTTCTGAGGTTTATGCATCAGTGCCAACATTTTTAAAAGGAATGAGGGATTCCGAAGTACCTTAGTTTATTGAAGGTCTGCCATGAAGCTCTAGAAGGAGTTGAACTCCCTCCTGTTGAAAATGTGGTCCCTTAAAATGAAAATGCGTGAGGCATGACATATTGGCTACCTGTTTTCTGGAAGGTTGTCTTTAAGGTTACAGAGGTTGGAAACCCAAATGTGGATGTCCATCATCTTGAACATTTTTCCCTCATGCCTCCTTATCAAAGCGGAAATTCAAAGGAAAGAGCCTTTATTGCAAATACCTTTTAAAGTTTATTTACTTACATTTTTGTAAAAGTGAAATATTTTATAAAAGAAGGGCGTTAAGCAAAACAAGCACGATCTGACTGTGTTCTGCAGTTAGAATTACTTGGCATATACAAGCTGTCATAACAAATCACCTAAGGGGTTTGCAGTGGAAAGCCCAATCTCAAGCCCTTAGTACTTGCTGCAAGTTCTTAAAGGTGTGGACAGCAGGTCCCGCAGTTCAGCTTCTTTTTCCCAGGCCCATTTTTAAATCCATCAAGATTGCATCCTTTAAAATTCTTTTTGAAATATGTAACACCAGTATGTATCTCACAAGGAACCCAACTAGTCAAACAAATCCATTAATGATTCGTACATTACTGATTTTCTGAGGGCAGATTTGATGTAAACTAATACAGTGTTTATGGTAAGGGAGATGCACACTCTCTACTCAGCTTTGTCAACACCTACGTGTTAAGCCCAGTTCCTGTCCGTTTTATGCTACAGCACTGCTATTCCACAGTAGTATTTCTCTTTAACTCAAGTAAATGGTGTTAATTGTAAATTGTGCGCCCTGTGTATTTTTTCTGTCTGTTTGTGAACAAGTATCCACAGTGAACGTGGATGAGGTCATCATATTCATTGTTTTTGTGACTTCAGCCTGATTTGCATTTAGGATCTCAGAGAGTAAATCTAGTCTTTGACAGTTTTAACTCTCATCTTTGTCCACAAGTTAGCACCAGTCCTTCTAAAAGGTCTCAAGAGAAAATTTCATTGACAGCTGATAACAGTGCAGGAAGGAAGAATTCACAGCATGGCCCAGAGGTTTTCCCAACTCATATAACACACACTATATCAGTATGATCAAATAAGCATAAGCTACATTTCCAGAGAGTTTCACTCGAATGCCTTTTGTGAGATCTAATCTACACTTCATTTAATTAAAAATCTCCTGTGTCTCTACCTTCTCTTTTACAGCGGATCTTTTAAATGAAACTCAGGGATGCTAAGACCGTTTCAGGCAGAGGAAGTCTAGCAAGAAACAGCAACAATTTGCACTTTAGTTAGTGCCGTTTTATTGCAGCCAGCATCACTTTCCTCACTGTGGTTTTTTTTTTAAACACCGATGGGCCCAGAATAGGAGTATATCTGCCTGAAGGGGAAAAACCTTGGGAAGTAAAAAAAAAAAGGAAAGGACTTTCTTTCAACTTTTATGAACACAAAAGTAAACACTGTGACCAGACTGTGTTCAAATCCCTCTGTGTCTGGATGTCACCTCTCCTTCACAGCAGAGGTTAGCTGGCACTATCCTACCCTTCTGGTGCGCTGTGTAGAACATTCTGCAGAATCAGGAATTATGCAGGTGCAGAAAAGGCGGCAGACTCAGCTGAAACACAGTAGGCCACGACAACGGGAAAGGCAAATACATTTTCTTACTGGCCCTACAGAGATTTCCCAGTACTGTTGTGTAGTTTCAGGCTCTTCCACCTTCACGCAGGAAACTTATGCTAAAATCCTTTTCAAAATCTGGGCCAAGGAGGTTCCATTCATATTGAATAAATGTAAAGATGGGGAAAATGAGAAACTCCACGAGCTCACTGATCCCCATCCAGATTTCTGTTAGTCTCCTTTTACAGGTATGGTTGTGGAAACTGAGGACCCACCATGTGATGAGCCCTGGGAGCACACCTTACCTCTGGGAAATGTAACTTAGTCACAAAGGAGTTTGATTTCTTACCACTGCACTGCAGGATGCCATTTCTTTCACTCGTAGCATCACTTCTTGGCTAAATGTTGTTGGCCAAAATACTTGTGACACTAGTCCTCTGCTGCAGGCTTCCTGTGCTGTCAGCTTTCTCCCACAGAACAACATTTCATTTGCCTGTGAAACCAAAAGATTACTTGTGATCTTGGGTTATGATTCCCTCAAAAATTTTCCATACTTGTCTGCTATTTTCAAGATTAAATTTACAAATGCTCTCGCGTATCTTTCCATACTGCAAAATACTTTAAAAGGAGTTTCGGTAGCTATTTAAGGATTGTGCAGGTGGCCAGAGCACAGCATGGGTTTCATTTAAGAGAAATGTGCTGGCACGCATGATGAATCTGTACTGCTGATCTTACAAGAGTAACTGTCAGTGATATAGTGATGCTGCGCCAAGAGTCATGGAACCCAGTATGAAATACTTTGTGGGGCAAATTCTGCTTTGTTGTACTGGGAAATACTAAGCAACCTTACTGGAATTATTATGGCTTGTCTTTAGAGACCAGAGACCTGTATCTTGCTCTATTACTGCACAATCCTAACACAATACAGACAAGGACTCTGCGACACTATTCTGCTGATGCACTTCTCTTTTCTACAACGATCCTGACAATCTTGGCTTTTTCAACCAGTGTTCATTCTTTCTTGTGTACAGCATGTGTAATATAGTGAATTCTGAGGTCATTTTGTGATCAGAAATTGCTAGGAATTAGGTGAATTTTCAACAGATTTCATTTCCATTCATGACAATTAAGAGAAACAGTTGTTTTCTGTTTTACTTTTTAAAGAGAGAAAGAAGAGCATGAATTCAAGAAAGGTTCTTCAGCAATTTGAGATGGAAAACCTTACCAGTGCAACACCCAGAATTTGTGGGAATGTGTATGATGAGCAGCCAGCTGGAGTAAGTCGGATTGTTGCATATGGTGTCTGAAACCATGCCTTCTCACTTGCCCAAACGATATCACAGAGTGGCAAAATAGAAGCTCCTAACCCAAGAGCAGGGCCGTTGATAGCAACCACAATTGGCTTCTTAAATTGAATAAAAGCTTTTACAAAATCCCTAAAATAAAAAAATAAAAGAAAGATCTTGAATACAGAAGTAAAGATTAGATGAATACCCGATCTTAAATTAATTAATCTGAAAACAAATTAGAACTGCAGATGAGCACAATAAATGCCATGCCCCAGTTTTGTGAGGTCAGAATTGCAAGATACTTTCCAGTTTGCAAATGGAAAATTTTGCTCATATTTAGTTCTTTAATTTTCTGAATACCCGAATACTTTTGTATATGTTGTATATGAATTGATTAACTGGAATGCACTGACTGTTGTACTTTTTGCAGAATGGTTTGGTGAGGTTTAGTTTTACTTCTGGACCAATAACTCGTGAGCTTGTACACACAGTGCTTCTCAGTTTGTTCCGCAATGGCTAGTGTGGATTCTGGTTTGGCTAACTTGATGAACATATTATAGTGTGAAAGACAGGAAACTCAAAGGTGGATTGCTGAACATTCGTTTTTTTCAAAAAGTTTTCTTAAGATCAAAAGGTTGTCAAAGCTTGCTGCAAGTCCTGTCGATGGACTGGGAGATAATAAGCGTTTATGGCACACCAGTGGAAAGAATAAGATTCACAAAGGGGAGTCAGAAAGAGGGAGAGAGAAATGTTTGAGCAGGGAAAGAATTAGGTGAGCGATCTGTTGGGTCTTCATTGCAAATGTCTTTGGCAAAGATGTGACAAAGTAGATGCCCTTGCCTGCCTACAACAGTAAACGTGAAGCGATGGGAAATAATGGGGAAGTAAATGTGATCAGATTCATCTGGATGAATGAACTAGAGCATGTTAAATTCTGTGCAGTGAGGGGGTATTTTAAATAAGTTATCTACCAGCAACTGTGGAAAGACATCTGTTGAATGGAACATTCTACACAGCAATTAGGAAAAAGCATGAGTGTAATTGTGGGCAAATTATGGGCTCCAGCAGCTCAGTGCACAGCAGGTATATGGAGGCAAACGAGATGCTCAATTACTTTAGAAAAGAGACATGTATAAATCAAATTCAAAACAAAAGGAGATTCTGTTCCTGCACTGGGTATTTATTAGGTCCAGAGTGCATCTTTGCTGACAGATTTTAGGAAAGAACATTTTCCCAAATGTGCCCTTTGATGAGTTGCAGTTCTCCCAGTGAGGTCAAAAAGACCTAGACTTCTGTATCTGGGAACAGGAGGTGTGCCTTGCAGGTTAGAGCGCCAGAAAATATACTGAAGTATTTTATTGGACTGGAGTGCAAGGGCATTGGCTATATTTTAAATGAAAATGAAGAGTCTGAGATGACCCAGCATTAAATGTTCAAGGAATGAGTTCTTTTTTTCAGGCCGTCTAGTAAGGAGTTGATTTTTTGACCATGGGAAAAGACACTCATGGGAATTGACTCAGATCCATTCCTACAGCGAGTAATAAACCAGAAGATCAGCGGCAAGACAAAGAGTGAAACGAGGAGTTTGTCTGTTCAAGACCATTTCTTTCTAGAGGATAGCAGGGTTAAGGAGAGTTGTGGTTCATTTTTGTTTGCAGAAGCAGTGCTGTTCCCTTATCTCGTTATTTCTTCAGTTGTTTATGGTTGAGTGATGACCATGGGCCACTGCACCTGAATAATTTCAAAATTTTGAGAACCTTAGTCGTTAAGGAAGTAAGCCTTCCAAGTAGGACTACAGATGGGAACAGGGAATAATAGGTAAAAAGAACAAACTATGGATAAATGGTGGCAGCAGATCCGAGAACCATGCGGAGGCAAAAGAAAATGGTGTTGTGGAGAAAAGCAGGAAGCGTGTGCTGATAAATGGGACTGGAAGTGAATATGGAAAAACAATTAGGGATGTGGAGAGGAAACAGTTAGATGATGGGGAGGAAGAATAAAGCAGAACACATTAATGGAGGGGAAGGGTTGAAGGAAATGGGAAGTCTTCATATGAGTGAGCAAGGAAAGGAGGACCTGGAGGCGGGGAGAGTGTGGAGCAAAACATGAAGAAGACACAGTAAGCCTCTGTCATGAGAGAAGGACGGGGAGAACAGAGGATGGAACAATGGATGGGTATGGAACATGTGACCTGTAGGATGGAGTGCAAGGCTCAAATATTGGGAGCTTGCGAAGGGAACAAATGCCTGCATTTGGTCTATGGAAGCAGCAGTGTCCAGCACTCCACTTCTCTGTGTTCCCTTCTGGTATGTTTTTGTTTCAGTGACTCATCTTTGTACCCAGAGCCTGGCATGTTTCCATCTCTCCGAACTGGAAGTTCACACATGTAGTTTCTGGGCTAGAAGATTCTTGTTTCAATTCAAGGCAGTCTTTGAAAAGGACTTAAAATTGTAACCGTTGTTGCACAGTAAAGCCAGAAGCTCAAAGACAGGAAAAAGTGTCATGTGCAGAGGGCTTTTGGTTTTGCCAGAGGATATCTGGGAAGCTGACCATCAAGTACACTCTGGGATGCTCAGATACCTCTGCATTGTTACAGAGGTCTTGTTGCAGGCCAGGGCTCATAAGTATGTCAAAGGCTATAAAGAAGTTGAGCAAATAAAGTTGTCCTCCTTTGTTTTCTTCTGAGCACACCCAGAATTTATGCATCAGGTCACATAACGATGCCCCACTGATGATGTGACAAGGGTGACTGATGCTGGGAATGCCTTCCAGTGAGTCTTGCGATTGCAGGGCTCTGTAGGCCACATCGGCACAGTCGCAGTGCGATCAGTCTGCCCGCCTTTGCCTGCTCCAGCAGTGCAATGCCAGACATGTCTGATGGATCTGTGCTCAGGACCTGGGGAGAGGGTGCTGCAAGCCCCAAAGGCAGTGGATGAGGACAGGGCCCAAATAAATAAGGCATTCAAGCAAGATGAGACTTGATGGGTATTTAAACTTAAGTTTTAACTCGTGATCAGTATATGAGGTCTATACTTTGGAAAGTGGAAACACACGGTAATCAAGATTTTAATTTAATTTTGATACAAGTCTAACTTGATGTAAAGCAGTGGAGGTGGAGATCCGTTAATGTGGTTCAGGACATCCTAACCACTGAAAAAGCAAAGCGTACATTTTTTTTCTACTCTTATTGCAGTATATTTTCCATGAGTTGAGTCCTTTGTTCAAAGAAAGCACAGAGTGCTAAATGGAAAACGTAGCGTATTGTTTCCAGAAGTACAATAAAAACCTATTTCCAGTGGGCCTGAAGCCGACATTCTTGACAAGGAGCAGTACATTGTACCAGTATTTCAAGAGTGTTTTGGGAGTTCAAGGATGGAAAAACTGAGTATCATAGTCTGGCTTATACTCATTTAATTGTTGAATTGGTAAGTACACCTGTGTATTAAATGTGTGTAGATATATGTACATATCACATGCATATATGTATACATATATAACAATACCTATCTACACAATATTTGCATTAATAATATTAAATATTTATCTTCCAATGAAGTGTAAGTGTGCCTGTATTTTCAAACAAGAATAGCCATTTTCTTCCCTTGTGTTTTTTTAGTTCCACATTATTAAAAATCCCTCACGTTAAAAAGTATAATAATTAGGATGTGTCCTTCAAAGGGTTTTTCTTTTTTTAAATTTCACGACATGATATTCAAGCCTAGCTGGGGTCTTAAAAACAGGTCATAATTTATTATATTAAAGAAGTACACTTTAAAGTCTTTCAAAATAATTACTACTTTGAGAATTTCAAAAGTATGAAACTGAGAATCCAAACTGATCTGCAGTAGTTGTAACCAAGACAACTGGCGGTTCATACACGTCATGTAAGAACCTCATCTTGGGTTATACTAATATATCCAAAATATAGATTTCTTGTAAAGCAAATTTTTTAATATTCCTTCATAGAATTGTAGCATAAAGTTTTAAAGCTTTCAGAAGAATAATATGTATTTTTAAGAAGGGGGGAAAAAAGGGTCCAAACCCTCTCCCGGTACAGACTGGTGAAATACCATTGGCTTTAGAGGAGTAATGACAATTTATAGTGGAAGATCTGCTAAATATGTATAAAGTATACCTGTGGATAATGGGAATATTTGGTGATGTATTGTGCAGATTGATTTGTAGACTGCATGTCATAAACCCTGGATTTCTATTAAGGTAATGTGATATATATAAGGAAAGTCACATTTTACTTACGAAAATAAAACTACATTTACATATATATTAAGTAATTTAAGTTTAAGAAAAAGAGTGGAGACCCTTCTAATAAGGTTCGGAGATACAGTGGCAGATTGCTATTTCAATAGAATATGAGTAAGCCATGGATTCCTGTTTGTACTGAAATTCATGAAAATGATGAACATGAAAACAAGTAAAATATCTGCCTTTCAGGAACCACTTTAGAACATGAAGCAACAGCTAATTTGGAAAAACAACAACAAAGTTGTATTTGAATTTGGAGGAATGATTTGAAATATTAAATACAGAGAAGTGGAAAAAAAAATCCCTATGGATATTAGCACTGGAATAAATGTGCTTTCTTTTCTAATAAGGAAAGGTCCAAGGTTCTTCTTACTAAACAGATTTGTAGGACTATCATCATAATGCAATCAACACTTAAATATACAACATTTTTGGACCTGATAAATATCTTTATAATCACACACTGCATTTCATAATTTAGAGATCATAGGTAAGCTTGGGTCACCTTATAGCTTCTGCAATCCTAGTGCTTTCCTTTCTTCTGTCATTGGATAACCTGCCAATTAAATATGAGTAATCTAGGCCACTACAGAATACACTTCCCACTGCGCTGAGAAGTAAGAGTTTACTGTCATCAGCTGATGCATTGCACAATGCTCTCCGAACTTCCTTCATGATCTGTGGATAAAGAAAAGTAAACAATTCGACATGCATGCCGTTGCAATATCATTTCCCTAGTTTTACAAACCTTATTGATTTTGAGAGACTTACATTTTGGGCACTATTAATACATCAATTATATATATTAATATAATTTTAATATACTTAGAATGATACCGCTGAGAGTTTACAGAATATTTGATATTTGGAAGTGCTTTGTAGATGCTTACTAATTCACAGTTTTTAGGACTTGGCTGCTCTTTGCTTATTCTATGGGAAATTCTAGCTAGCTTATGCTATTTGATTGCAACTTAATAATTTCAAACAGCACTTTTTTATTTTCATTGTGTATATTCAGTGTACATCACTGTACCCTCAGTAACACGGTTATCACAACAACAGCCTATTAACCTCAGCAGGTTGTAAGCAAAATCTATAAACCCCAGTTTTCAGTTTTTCAACTACTTTGGTTTATATGACTTGAACCAGAGCAAGGCAGGAGAAGAGGACATCATATACATCAACATGACAAATATATTATGCATTTTTCTGTGGTCAGTGATATTGTTAAAGTCTTCAAAAGTTAGACCAAAAAAGCCACTTGAAAGAGAGACATTTCTACATTCTGATTTACAACTGGATCAAGCTATTAATTGCACCATAAATCAAACCTAATCAAAATCTGTATAGAATTGAGCTGCTGGTATTATAAGAAAATGGCCTTTCATCTGAGCAGAACTGGTTTTCCTCATGATTTTTAAAAGGAAATATTATTTCATAAACGCCTAATGGGTAACTTCTCGTTTGGTCACAGTTCAGCACAGTTTGTAAGCTGAAACTGATTTCAGCCATTTCAGATTCCTCTCTTCTCTTTAGTGATTTGCTCCTGCTGAAGTAGGGCCATGATTTCATCATGTGACACTTGCGATGCTTAAACATACTGATGTGTCCAAGTACTTCTCACACACAGTCCTGTTGAGTCAAATTTTTCTCTTCTGCGCTGAAAGATTTCCTTTTAGTGTAAATTTAGGTAAAAGACACCAAAATGTGGTCGAGGGATTAAATATGGTTTCTACGTGAAAGAAAACCACGATTTTTAGCTCGTGATTATTTGTGTTCAGTATTTTCTGTTTCCAAAAAATCTTTAGATCTCTGAAGTGTCTTATTTAAGAGATGTCCCTAAACACAGAACAGAAGTTTTGTTTATGCCATTTGAGGTAGTTTTTTATTAGAAATCCTGTGGCTCGTGAGACCAAGCTTGAACTTGTACACTGAAACCGTGCAGTGCAATGCTACCTGCCTGCTTTCCATACCTGTTTGCATCACAGTGATTGTCACTGGCTGCTGACACCAGGACATGAGGGAGCAGGTGGTGAGCTTTTAGATGCTTCATTTTCACAAGCGCACTTCAGAATGCCTGTAATAACCGAGTATGTGACAGTGGGTGGAAGTGAGGTAAATTAAAAGCAGCAGAATTTGGAAGTGTATCGGAAATTTTTGTGAAGGTACAAAAATGTCTTCCGTGATTTTACAAGTAATGTTTATTCTGAGTCTCAGAGGCTGTGTCAGCCCTCAGTTGGTAAAAACATAGCAAACTTGCACATTTTGTAGAGGCAAAAACAAAGGAAAAAAACCAACCCCCAAAACCTCTGTTCAAAGTTAAAAAAGAAACTTTAGAAGGTGGTAGATGTTCGAATTAAAAAAGGATACATATTTTTATTTTCCTAGTTCCATGTGAATGTCAGATTGTCCTCTTAGTTTATTTTAAACGTTCTCAGAATCTGTTCTATCTTAGGGAGGATGTATAAATAATATCAGAGGATAACACTGCAACATTTTTATATACAATGAGGAGTGTTGCTGTAAACATGATGCCACGACAGGATACTCCATTCAGCAAGTTTCTTTGCAGTTCCCCTTCCTCCAGTGATACTTGCATCTCTACCATTTCTTTGATGTCCTTCAAACACATGATTACCGTAACAAACCTGCCTCTTTTTTACCTTACCCCTCATTGATTTGGATGGCTAAAGCCACCCAGAAGTATAAAAAACTTTTGAGCAGAGGTTATACTACTTGTAGGAAAAACCAATATTCTGCTATCACTGTTTTTTTCAATGCTTTGGAGAGGGTGTTATTAAAAGTCCATTATAAGGAATTGATTTGTCAGATATGGTTGAAAATGGTAAGGCTTTGACAGTATTTTGGATAGTATTTTTGAGCAGAAGTGGAAATTTAATTCCACTTCACTAGTTTCTAGTAAAAGGAAACAGTATCAGAAACCAGGAAACCACAATATATTGGTGTTTTCAGGCTCCAAAATGTTTGTTTGTTTGTTTGTTTGTTTTTTAAATATCAGTAAGTTTGTCATTAACTTAATCATCAAAAGGTGCTCGGAGGCTCACTGGAATACAGCAATGCCAGCCGAGTCAGTTCTCACTCCCCTGTTCTATGCCATGATTCCTTTGCTGGTGCAGTCCAAAATTCAGCCGGTCACTCAGTCACTCAGCCCCCTGTTGCTGCTGAATGCCTTGGCATCATGGCTTTCCGCACTGCTCACCTGGGTACGGGGATTTCTCTACAGATTTATAAGGTTATAGGAAAGCTACTAACAATAAAATAAAGATTAAAAAGATGGTTTGTCTGTAGGGTTGCAGAACTCTGTATTAAACTGCAGTACTGTAAAGTAAATATAATTTTGATTCAGAGCTGCTGTCTGGTTTTAAGCACAATTTCCATTTAATGCGGTAGTGAATTCAGTTTGCAAATATAGAGATACTATGGGTCTTTAGTTACATTCCTTTGTCTGATTCCATATTCCTTTTCTCTCTTCCATAATCCTTAAACCTTCTCCCATTTTGATATAACTATGGCATTTGTTCAATTAAATTTTACTTTCTCTAGTGGACCAGATCTAATATTTCTATTTGCAGGGCTCCATAGCAGTACTCTCCAGTTCCATGCTTTTTTTAATTAGCTTTTTTATGGTCTTTTAGTTAATTCTCAGTTGTGGGGACAGTATTTCTATTCAAATACATTTGACTAAACTTTCTGAGGAAGTATTTACAGAACAGCATGGGCGAGTTATTTAGCTTATGATAATTTATAGAATTATAAATCTAGACGGGGCCTAATGCTTCACTTACTGTTTTATTGAAACTCAAATATACGATAAAATTATCACTTTCTCAAAAGTTGCTTATTTTTTTAATCCCGTCAAGAAAATAAGCTGGTTGGTTGTTTAACAGGACATCTTATATTGCAAAATAAACATAAAATGTTTAACTTCATTAAACTTCTAAGAGCTTATTTTAATGCCTTTCACTGGATGTAGGAAATTTTAAAAGGCATTTGGTGCCCTTTGCTTTCAGTCTTGCTGACATTCTGGGGAAATCAGAGCTGGGAATTTATCACCGTAATTACACCAAGTGTCTCGAACAGAAGTCTCTTGTTCATATAAATAGAAATACTAGTTTAAAAGGTTAACTTCTCTGAATCTCTAAGGATTCACTGTTGATATTCTTAAAGGTAAACATTCTGCAAATGTTACAGTAAAACAAAATTTTAGAGACATTCAGTTGTTCTCAGAACCTCTTCCACACCTGTACCTTTTTAAATAAATACACTTTTTGTTACTTACTGACTCTTTGTGCAAACAGATGCTGAGTCCTTTCTGTTTGATAAATACAGGATTTAGGAACTTAGAAGGCTGGCTTCAGAGGGAAGTACTGTCCAAAACCCACAGTTTGTCTTTGTATGAGAGCAAAAATATAGGTAACAGTAAACTTGTACCTGCCTTTTTAAGTTAGGAAAAGCTGTAAGTAAAGAAAAGTGAAGGCAAACCAGTGCTCCAAAATGCACCTGGTAAAACTTCAAACCCTGTAATTCTCATGGTTAGAAATTTGAAACCTAATTCTTTTGTATGAGAAGTGTACTTCAGGTAGTTTTATCAGTCTTCAGTGGAAACATTAGCTGTTTGGGGTATGTTTTGCTTTTAATTCAGGGAAATATTAATTCCTAGCTCTATTAATCGTGTAAAGTAAAAACAGAGGATGGATCCATTTAATCTTAAATTTGATCAGAATTTGCATCCTTGAAATGTGCTGAGTTAAAACAGCAGCATCATCCTTGGGGAATGAACTTCAGAAGCAGCAAAAGACCCATGAGAGAAAATGCCCTAATGGAATTTGTAATGATGAAATATTTTACATATTTATTTTAAAAGTAACAAGCCTAAGCCCCTGCAATAAAAACAAGCTATGCTATTCCATGACACTGGCTTGGAAGTTTTATAAGGTCTTGTAAAACATAAGAAAGAATTTCTATAGTGCCCATAACATTTTGTAGAAAAAACCTCAATTACTAGAGTGGCACTGAGCCAACTTCAATCAGTGCAAACGCTGCTGGAAGGAGCATCGGCACACTTCATGCTAAAATCACCTGCACAAACCCACAGGTGGGATGTGGTTACCAAAAACATAGGATAAGGTTCAGGCGGATTTCTCTAAGCGTTTCTGTTTTTCTTTTTTTTTTTTTTTGGTATAAATAGTTTTTCATTATTTGAATTTAATTGGCATAAATAGCAGAGGCCAATGGTTGAACAAAACTATTACATTTCATCTGAAGATTAAGATAAAGCACAAAAGGAAGCAGAGTTGTTTAGGGGTGCAAGTGATTGTGTATGAGCTTAATTTTATAATGACTGTGGGCAGTGCACACCTTTTCTTTTTTTCCTCACATAGAGGGCCGAGAATAGAGCCGAACCAGACCACTGTTTTAACATTTTAACCACACCAAATAGACCTGCTCTGAGTAAATTAATCATTTACTATTTGGCAAACATAATTTACTGAAGTCTAATACAGCTTGAAGTTTTCATTTCTCTTGACAAAATGAAACACACTTTCTTAATTTTGTAGGAATTTTGTGTTTGTACTTTTTATTTGCTGGCGATAAAAGGTGTCAAAAACAAAAGTGTTGCAAATGTCCCTAAAATACTCCTGTCAGTTTGTCTCAGCTATGGCTACGTGTGACAAACTGTAGGGACAAGGCGTTCAACATATTCCTCCTTTCAATTCCTTGGATTTTTGCTGTAATTGCCAGCAAGGGTGTGGAATTGCCAATATTGGAGGTGCTGGATTTTCTGGTGTGAATGACCATGGGCTGCAGCCTGGACCGAGGCCAAAGGAGTCGTTTCATGTTTGCCAGCAAGCAGCCTTCAGAGAGCAAGAGCTTTCAATTGCTCTCAGCCTGGATGAGTTTTAAACAGACAATCTCAATGTGGAGAACTCATTACCTTGATTAATTCCTGACCGTCCAGATCATGGTCAGTAATGTAGTTTTCTAAAATGTATTTCCTGGTTTTTGAGCGAGCTTCAATTCTAGAGTTCTAGAAATAGTCTATGCCGGTGATGCAAGAGGAGGACTATTATATGCTTATCACGAGGACTATTATATGCTTATCATTTATTCTTCCACAGAGGTGGGTTCCCGGCATATTGAAAATTTTCGAAGAATGAAATGGATTGGCTGGGCAGAGCTGAAGAGCCCAAATGAATTCCCTGGCTCCAGCATTTGAACGCTGCTGATGCGGAACAGCACAGGCAGCAACATGAAGGTATGTCTCTTCAGCCTGAACACTCGTAAGTCCTTCATTTCATACCTTTTCAGGCCCTTGACCTCTTTGTTTAAATTACCTGCAGTGTCAATTAGAGGTAATTAACACATGGATGGAATGATGGATTTGATGCAATCTAATGCATTTTAAGGAATTAGTATTAAAAGCAGGTGTTTGGTGTTCTGTGTTAATCACGAAGATAGTTCTTTTAAATATCATATAGTTTAAAAGCTAGGAGTCATAAATGTGTATTCCAACAGTTTTAACTATTTAGTATCATTCTTTGTATTAACGTCCATGTGTAGGTGTGCATTTGGGAAGGGGAGTCAAATTTCGGGCGCATCATAGCTGCCAGTGGTTTTATCTGAAGTAATTAATTTCAAAGTCATTCAGTTCCTTATTGAATAAAAATACTTCCTCAAAGCTACAATCTACCTTTCCCTCAACTGGTGCTCAAACTTGTATTTTGTATGCTCTTATCTTCAAGTTACTGTACAAGACAGAGCTGCGCTGGCGTGTCTGGAGGGCACAGCAGGCAGAGATCTGCCACGCTGCGGGCAGCTCGTGGGAGAACTCTGCCTGCAGAATGCTCAGACAGGCAAAACTGCTGCTGGGAGGCAGCTCCTGTTGTTTCCTCTCTGATCTATGGGAACTCCTTTCCATCAGCCCATTAATGTCCACGTGGAACGAGGCTCTAGCATGTTCTCTGCTCTCTAGGACGTGCATCCTGATGGAGGCACTTACTGACACCCCTTTTGTCCTGACATGGGAAAGGTGTATCAGGGCATCGTCGCCCACCCTGCTGGGATCACAGGGAATGGAAGGGAAAGCTTCTTAGCCCTTCCAGTGACCAGTATAGGGACTGGAGTAATACAAGCTACAAGGCCAAGTCTGACTCTACCTGTGTAATGTTTGGAACAAGGGAACTCATTATCGTTAAGGTATCACAACTCAGTATATCACAACTTTATGCATTTCATCTGAGAATAGAGGCCCTAAGCTGTTAAGATTTCACAAATCAGGACTCATAAAGTGATTTACAGAAAAAGCTATTAGGGATTAAGGTATACTTTTAGAATTATTGTCTCAGGACATAGCCTGAATATCCTCCCTATGCAACACCCGGAGCACTATTTAAATTAATAAAATGAAGAGACCAGATTTCTCTAAGGATAGTAAATATGAGTAACTTTGACATGTGAACAACTGCTTTATAGAACTCCATGCTGGAAATACTGTTTCTGCCATTCCTTTCTTTACTTCTAATTTTTGGTTTCCGACATGTAAATTAAAAATGAATTTCCATTGCATTCTTTTTGATAGGAATCCCAAGCGTGAAAAATTAGATATATCTGAACTCCCTATTTCTTTTTTAAGATAATCAATTAGGATGAAACCACATAAAATCCAGTTCAAGTGCAGTGCTTCCAAGATAACCCACACATTAGGATGGCTTTCTTTGGCTTTTATGCTACCAGCTTACCTCTGGGGTCAGTGCATTGTTATCTGAAGTCTGACTTGACAGCAAAATATGTGTGAAACCATCTTCTTTCCGGACTACAATGTCCCTGAAGCGGCAGTTACTTTCATTCTGACGTACGCTGTATCTTAGTCTCTTATCGAAGACATAATCTTTCTCCCCATCTAGTTTCCTTTTCACAGTGCTGTGTAGATTCAAGCTTCCATTGGCCAGAGAAGAACCTTTCAGATGGAAAGAATCAAAGCATAATTATGTCTATACCTTCAAAGAAAGGGAGTGGTAATTTCTATTAGCTTAAACACAGCTCGGTATTTACAACAGCCTCTACGTGATAAATCTGATAAATCGAAAATACGCCTGGCTAGTCAAATGTGGCCGTAAGCCATTCATATTATTCTGTATTCCAACATGCAGTACTTTTTGTTCTCTGATCAGACAACCTCTAGATCTGAGAATTACATAGCACGTAGGACTGGTACTCTTAATGGGATTCAGTTCCACTTTGAAAATGAAAGCAATTGTATCGTAGTCTTTCACATGAATTTGGGGTGATCCTTGAATTCATAAGAAAATTCTAATTCAGCTTTGGAAGAACTCGACAAGTTTAGTCGAAATCCCATCTTTCAAAGCTACGTTGTCTTCCTCTTACGGTGACCAAAATGTCAATACCAGTTTCAAATGACAATGTCATTTGACACAACCGGCGTTCTCTTCCACGTGCCCTCATGGCTGGCATTAGAAGCAGCAGCTAGCCATCCTCTTTGCTCTCATCCCAAGCTTCTGCTCTCAACATTTTACAGTAACAACAATTACTGACTTTTCACTAACGGACATGATATTAATATTGGACTCTGTACATAGGAAATGTTAAGGCTGATGACATTTTGGAGGGTATCCAGCAGTAGTGAAAAAAGGGAACTATGACAAGAAAGATAAAATTCCTCCTTAAAAACAAATGAGAGTAATAGTACGTCAATTTAAAAAGACAGTTTATTCTAACTTCCACTGTGTATGAACTGTAAACTATTACTTTGCTGATGTTCCTCTGCAATAGGCAATTACCGTTCCTCTGTCATAGGCAATATATTATGATTGGTAACAATGCCGAGCTGGAACGTTGAAAATTTCAACAAGTTTTGTATGCAATACTCCTTTTCTAATTACAGATGTTTCACACTATTACCATTAAAAGTAAAGCAGAGACAGGTTGTTGAGGAACACAGATTAAAGTCACTCTGTTCATTCAGATAGTTTCCAAATCTGTTTGTTGTTTAAATATACATGAGCTCACAATATGGCATATTTAAGAAAGGCCAAGAAAGAGCTGAATAAAACCACTTCTGTTTGTTCCGTTCTTTACTCCTGCCAAAGCTGACCTGTTCCAGCTTCTGGTATCAAATAGCCAGGAATTTTTAAAGGGCAGATGACATGAATATTAGAACATGGATTTAAATTTTGTAGTTTAAATGACCACTATCCAATTAAAAATACTCTGTTGGAACAGAATTGAATGGTGAATTCATAACCGATTCCTCTCAAAACCAAAGTCACCCTCACTTTGGATTAGCTATGTTCCAACTTGATGTTTATGCAGGTAACTGAACTTTCTGAGACCTCTCAGTTGACAATGGCCTGTGGAATTGTTCACAGTGTGTGAAATGCCTGTAGGTACATTGCAATTACATTACAGGATGTTAAAAATATATAGAGTGCGAAATAGTATTTATCTGGTGCATGATTTGGCCTCACCATGTAATGTGTGCATGTGTGTACATACGTATCCACACACAGAAATGCACATTTGTTAACAAGTCTGCTATTTCAGTCAATCATAAAACTCTTTTTCACTGATAAATTAAGAGATAGCATCTAAAGCATTGCCTATATTATACTGAATAGGGGATTCAACTGGTGCAATGCAAACATGGGCAAATTACATTAGATCACCAACTTGAAAAAAAAAAGCATTTGAAGCCAGCAGAATTTGAAATTTGTTTTCTTGATAAGAATTATCTACAAGAGTAGAAATCACCATGTGCTTGCATTTTAAAAATTATGAATAATTTCTTATGGCATGTTTCTTCTTTTTCATAAGGCTTTGCTACTGCATATATTTTGACATGTATTCTTAGAAACGAAAATAAACTTCTGAAATTACTAATAGAAAATGAATAGCATTGGGAATAATATACTGAAAGAAATTAATTATTTGACTTAGGCAGAGTTTTAAAAATTGCATTTTTATCTATTCAGTCCTTACTGTGTTGCTTGACCCAGCAATAAACTAAGATGTGAAGAGTTATATCTCCCAAAAAAGTGTAAAGAACTTACAAAGTCAGAGGCACAAATGACCACTGTATGGAGGATGTGGCAGACCAACCTAGTGCTGAAGATTGTGCCACATCTATTTTAAATACAGATAGTAAGAGAATGGTAGATTAACTCAGACAGATAATCCAGCTCAACAAAAAGCTCCACTGCAAAAATTTTATTTTAATTTTTTGTTGCATTCTTCTTTGAGTAATGTATTCAGTTTGTAAATTAAATAAATGATGTAAGAAACTATAGGTCTTATAAAAATATTTTAACTGTCTGCACACCAGCTGACAGAAATTTAACCAGAGGAAAGAAAGATCTAAATTAAAAAGGAGAGAAACATAAATGGAAAAGTGTAATTTCAAAGAATGGATAGTTAACAGAACAACACCGAGTGAGTAAATTGTTGTTTCAGTGTATACTGTGCATCCCTGTAATCTTGCTTAATCTGATAAACTGGAGAAGATGATCAGCAAAAATCCAAAGACAACACTCAAGTGAAGCCAGGCCAATTTAGCAGGTCTACTGCCTGGATGTGACGGAGCTACGGGAGGTTTGCTCTGGAGCCACTAACGCATACAGATTGTCTCCGCATGAGGGTTGTTAGCACTTGCTTAATGCACACAATGGTAGCACTACCTTAATATGTCACGATGAAAGATGACTGTGAAACAAATTAAGGATGTTGCAAATTAACTAAGGAAGCTTTAGGTAACTCTAAATGTGGTTCACTGCTTAGCAGTGAGTATTTGATGCTCAGTCTAATTACAAAAAGAAAACAGGAGAAATCATTCCTTCCTTTAGTGGGAGTTTAATCTAATTATTACCTTGTTTTTAATAAGCAGTAGAATTTGTAGAATACCTGAAACCACCCTGATGTTTAGAAGAAGTTTCAATATTTTTCAGGGAATTTCAGATACTCCCAAAGGCCTGGTGTATCTAGCAATCCTTCTCCAAGAATGGCAGTAAAGGATGCTATTTAAGGAGAAAACGCAAGAGTGGCCACCTTCTGCAGTCCTTTCCCCTAGTATCATCCCCAAGTGCTGTACAGCACTATGGAGAGGATTCATCCTTCCTGTTTCCTTCAGTATTTGCTCATGGACCTTTTCATGGATTTCTCTAATCCCCTTTTGAGCCCGTTGATGCTGTCTGTCTCCACAGCCTCCTGTGGTATGAGTTTGAGAAGTTGTGGAGCCACTACACAGAGAAAAAATTTCTTTCATCTGTGCTTTTATCTGATGTTCTACCAGTTTCAGTGAGGGGTCCCTACTTCTGCTCTTGAGGGATTTAGTGAACAACAGTTCTGTGTTTACTTTATCTGAGGCCTTGATGATTTTGTAAACTTTGATCATATTCACGCTCCCCCTCCCCCTCTCCTAACGGAAGCCTCTTTTATTCTTGTAATCCTCTTCATCATTTTAGTTGCCTGTCCCTGTATCTTCTCTAATACTCCCCTATCGTCAAAGGGAACAACGTGTAACGATGTTAGTGCTGCTGCTGTTGGTACTAGGAAGTGCCTAAAGACTCCAGACTGAGTCTGTGACGGGGGCTCCGTTAAACTAGGCATGGCAGAAAACACCTCAGAAATTTATAGTCTAAAAAGCTGAGGCAGACAAAGAGTAGGAGAGGAAAAAGATCGCAACGAGCCTCAGATCACTCAGTGCTTCAGAGGATTCAGATCTCCCATCTCCTTCCACTGCTTCTGTCTGCTACAGGAGGACACCTCAAGCTACTGTTATTTTCAGATACATCATTTTTTAGCGTTTCATCACAGTCAGCTTAGTGGAGCAGTCTCTGTGCCCCCACCCTTGTGCTGGTACCGGTGTGCAGGCAGGTAGCAATACTGTGAACTGACCTGATGAACTGTTGTGGCTGGAAACTCACCCTGCAAAACCATGGTTAATTTTCAAAGGGATGAGGTTCACCCTGTAGCCTCAAAAGTCCTAAAACTGCTGCAGGGGAAGGGATGGGAATAACGATCAGGATATTGTGGGAAGGAGGGCTGGACTGTTCCTTTTGTTAGCAGCATGCATTTATGCTGAATGAAAAGGATCACGGAGCTAGGGCTTTGATTTTTCTAGGTGAAATAAACCATGCTCCCTTACTCGCCCTGGTAAAACAGCTTGGCATTCCTCAGTCTTCCCCATGGCCTTTCTCTGTCTCCTTTCTGTCTTTCTTGTGGGTAACGGTTAATACTGTACATACTTAAAAGCAGTGTTCTGTTGATAATTTACTAATAATTTCAGACTTCTCCAGTTAAGAGAGCATCTGTAAGATATCTAAAAGTAATGAGCTTTTATCCAAACTAAGAAAGCAAGCATATTTGGTTGTCTTTTACTGCCAGTATTGCTCCAGAATAAATAAAACAGAACAAGCTAAAAAACCAAGAGGAAGCAGTGACTAAGTTCATAGAGAGTATTTAAATCAAGGGCACCATGAGACTACAAAGATTTTTGTAATGGCGAAAAACAGTGGTTAGTGATACATGACAAGCAAAAATTCTTCTGCAGATGGTACAGAAATAGAGCAATGTAGAAAAAGGAAAGAGAAAATTAAAAGGGGATGGTTTTCGATGCTGTCAAGAAACTTGACAAAACAATCACTCTCAATTACAATATCTGGAGAGAAACAGAAATGCGGTAACAGAAAACAACAAATATCATCAGAAAGAATGGTATTGTTAGCTCCTGGGAGCATCAGTGGATGTTCTCCCACAGAGTCTTCCAGCATTTCTCAATTTGCAGACCTTTAAATAACTGTCAATAAAGACGACTCTACTCTCCTTATGAGAGGATGTGTAAAAGGTAGAAGAGAGGTTTTGGTAAGAAAGGTCTGTGTCAATGTCAGCAAGGTTCCAGACCTCCACGAGGGTGCATATATGATTTTGTGCATACACCTGTAGGTACACAATCACCTTTTTGGGGTAAATGGCTTACTGGTGAGTTTTATCTACAGGTTGAGCAGGAAACACCTGTACGCAAACTTGTAGACAAAACCAAACACAGACTGGTGGAAGTCCATTCAAGGAGTCATCAAAAACTAGTTTTCAAATAGCTATTATTTCTTTGACCAGAACTGGCATACCACAGACAAACAAAATAGATATCTTTTTACTAGTTATAGTTTATAAATTGCTAATTATATTGGTTGGTTCAATACACTGGTAGTTAAACATTATCATAATATGAAAGAATACTAGTTCAAGTTGATGGGTTTTGGAGGCCTTCAACCACAGGCAAACACTGGTAGCAGAGCTGGGCCGACAGCTGGGTTTTCAAATTG
Source organism: Rhinoptilus africanus (assembly GCA_013400135.1). Classification (NCBI taxonomy): domain Eukaryota; kingdom Metazoa; phylum Chordata; class Aves; order Charadriiformes; family Glareolidae; genus Rhinoptilus; species Rhinoptilus africanus. The sequence continues at coordinate 1,111,824 of VXBO01010997.1, read as the reverse complement.
TGAGTAATTTTTGTGAGTAATTTTTGAGTTTTCCAAGTCTAGGCTTCATCTCAAGCTTAGGCATCTCAAACTTAAAATTTCTACGTACATTTCTGTGCACTCTTACACTTAGCTGTGAAATGAGTCTGACATTCATCTGGGCTCCATATAGGCAATCTCAAAGCTGTCACAAATGTCTGCTTCATCGGATTCTGCCCGGGAGCCACAGCTTCTGGGAGCCAAACCCAGGTCCTCCAGGCTCCCTCTTTGTTCTCCATATAGTGCCTGGGAGCCCTGGGAGTGCTGATGGGGCATGCCGGGCTTTCGACTTCCAGACTCCGTGGCAGACTGCCTGAAACCTCTGGCACAGCTGGCTGCCTCAGAACTAAACGTGGGAGTCCTGCCAAGCAGACTGCCACATTGCTCCCGCTCTCAGGGGACACAGCCTTGGGACCTTGGCTCAGATTTGGAGAAAGTTTTGAAACCCAAGATGTTTGGAAGAAAACTTCTGTTATTCAACAAATCGGCATTTTTCTCTGAAAGTTTCTTCATTTGTAATTTGTAAAATTTCAGACCAGTTTTACTGTGACATCTACCCTGATTAAAATGAGTTTGTGATACTAACAGGAGACATGGCAGAATCGCTCCGGCATCTTCTGTGCTACTTCCCCGTGCGTGTGAATACCGAGGGAGTTCAGTAAATTGTTGGACTTGTTGAAGAGCAGTGCAAGTTTCTTCAATTTGACATTTCGAATGAGGCAACATCCTGTATCAGGAAATGTGACTTCTCTCAAGCTTGTAGGGCAATATTAGAAAAAAAGCTAGTGTTTTTATTTTGACCCTTCTTCAGCAGTTTCTGTCAGCTCTTACTTTGGTAGTCTCATCTCTCCTCTTTGTAGTTTTCTCCACTATGCATGTGCTGGTATCGCACAGCAAGGGCGAGGGGGGATTTCTGACCTTGGGAGTGCTGCCGAGTGTGGGTTTTTCAGACGAGAACCAGGTAGAGATTTAAAGATCTCTTGCTTTTGCCCGCAGGGAGGTCAGAATGCAAGGGAGAGAGGAGAGCCAAATACAGAACAGAAGTGATGGATTTGGAAAATGCAAAAACCGTCATAAAGAAATATTTTAAAGGAGCTGCAGGAGCCCATGGCAGAACACCTGGCTGCTCAGGCAAAGCAGCTTTCTGCTGCAATAGAGCTCTCTTATACGGGGGTTATTCAAACAGGGGCTGGATGATGCCATTCATTAGCTCTTGTGGGGACAAATGAAAGGCTCATTTGACCTTGCAAATATTTGTGGCCCTTTAGTTCTTCCTTTAAAAAAAAAAAAATCTAAAATATAGGAATTGATGCATTTTAAAGACACATTCTGTATCAGAACTTCCCCAATGAATAACATGAAACAAGTGATCAAAAAAACTTCATTAGGAACAGTAAGAAAGCAAAGAAAAACATCATCATACACATCTGTAATTAGATATGTATGTCTTTTTAAAGAAGCAAGTAACTTTTTAAGCAGTCTTATCTGACCTCAAACTCATCCAAATACAAAAGCCGGTACCCTCAATTTTACATGTCATTGGCATCATCTGGGCTACTTATTCATTTAAAGCTGACCACACATTTTGCTGGTTTGGGAGTCTTTAACAAGATATTTAATGCCTGGATTGAAAGATCCCAGTAGTTATAGGATGTAACCAGTAAGACTAGGCAAGGTCAGTCCCACTTCCCAAATCAAGGCGCATTTGCCAGGTTGCCAGTAGGGTGGAAAATGGAAAGCGGGGTGATATAATTTATGTTGACTTTTGAAAAGTTTCTGGCAGGGCAATTCACAAGAAGCTGTTAAGGAAATGAGTGCTATCACAGGCTATAGAAAGTGGCTAATAAAAATAAATAATCGGAACAAATGGTTACTTTTCATCATGTCAAATGATTAGTAGTTGGCTGCCCCAAGGACCTGCAGAAGGATTAGTTTATTTAATGTATGTATTAATGAACTGGGAAGAGAAGTATGAGAGGAAAATTTGAAGGGAATAACGAAATAAGTAGAGTAAAAACTAGGAAAGATTTTGAAGAGCTTCACTGAGTCGTATGAAAAAGGTGAATTGGCAGCAGTAAAGCAGATTAAATGCGTAATGAAAAGAATCATACATATAGCTGTGTTCTAAATTAAGTGTAACCAACAAGGAAAAAAAACCCCTAAGCACAACTGTGTATCACTCAATGAAAACCTTTATGCAGTGTGTAACAGCAGAAAAAATAATTCTCAAAAGGTTGTACCGCCACTGTAACAGTAAGCAGTAGGAATTCATTTGGAACAGCTCCTGCTGTTTTTAAAAGGTATTGAAAAAAACCCCACAAACCAAAGGCACAAGAGGATACTGAAAACTACCAGGAATCTGTAAAGATTTCCATGTGGCAGGAAGGATAAATAGGCCGGACTACTGATTGACAGGATGTCTTCCACTTTATCGCTTCATCTAAGGACAAGAGCTTATTCCATGAAAGTAAAGGTCAGAAAAACCCAAACAAAACCCCAAACCCAAAAACCTGATCAAATAAAATGTGCATCTCATTGTTAAGTCCTGGAAATTGCTGCGACAAAGCACCATCGAGGCTTTAAATTTGGTAGGATTAAAAAAAATTAAATAATTGGACACCTATGGATAACGAGAAGCTACTTAGTTGCATTAAGCTGAATGGTACTTATAGAGAACATAAACCTTTATTCTTTGGGAACTAAGCCAGACACTAACTATAAGGATTAGAAGGAAATTTCTCCTATTTTTTTCTCATTCACTTCAAGGCTGTTTGTACCTTCCCATCAAGTCTTGTGACTTCTGATGTATCCAGTCACCGACAAGGACAAGGACCTGGCAGTTCGGAGTCCTCCTGGATATGACGAGCATTAATACTGAGGAACTTGAATGTTATTCAACCATACTCACCAGGACACCTTAGCAAGAGTCTGCTTCTAAAATAATCCTGATCTTTCTAGACCATGGGCCTGAGCACACATAACTGAGAAATGATCAGTTACCTGGTGATACACCAAAGTTGCCTTATTATGCGAACCTCTGCTGCCTTGTCACCATTTCCCCAGCCGGACTTCACACTGCAAAGGCAGGCAGCAAAGCCCACGCTGCTTCACGTCGCTCCGTGAGAAGCGGAAGGAGAGAAGCCAACTGATAAAAAAATGGTATAACGTATGGGGAAAGAGCGTGAAACTTGTTTATGTACTTCTCACCATGTCACTTGTGTAGCATGACAATGATTTTTCCATGAGTGGACTCTCTGTTTGCAGTTCCTGCAATTAACCGCCCCCCCCTCCCACAAAGGCTGTAGCTTAAATCACATACCAATTCCATTCACAACAGGTGAATCATTACTAACTTCCAACACGCTGGGCAAATTTTGTTCTCCTTCATGATCATTTAAATCCACGTTTTGCTGTTGTGAGCCATTCCCAAAATGTCTAGAATCTTTTTCATGACTGCCATCTCCATTCTGCAGACCATTATGTGGCTTTTTCAGTGGCATGATCTGTAAACCGCTGGGAGTAGTTCGGTAAGTCACAGTTTTAGCAGCCCTGTCATTAGCAGCTGCTGGCTTTGCTGCGTATCCTCTTTTCTGTTTTTGAAGAGATGGATTGATTCTCTTCCTTTTGTGCGCTGACCCTTTAGACTTCCCAGTTTCTGAAGGTCTATGTGATATTTTATCAATAGATGACCCTCGGCTTTCCCGTAAAAATTTTGGAGCGCCGGCCTGTTTCCCATGTCTCGATCGCTTTTCCCTAGTAACATGTAGTCCATTGAACTCATCAATAAATTCCTCACAATGTAGTAAATGATGTTCAGGTTCCCAGGTGTCTTCATTGCTTCCGTATCCTTTCCACCTGATGAGATATTCCCATTTGCCCTTCTTGTTCTTCCTTTTGTCTACAATCCTCTCCACCTACAAGAAAAAACCAAATGTATCATACTAGAAAGAAAAATGGTTTGGTCATGAAAACTAGATGTTCTTTACTTACAGCTTAGGCACTGTAAAAGGCGCCTTAGCATTCATGAGATTCTCCTAAAACGTAGTGCCTGAAGCATGAAACGACTCCGATGTGGAAAGCTGACCCAGGCTAGCCAAAATGCAGCACCCTATTTTTACACGTTAAAACTTACCTTAATTTCATAGGATGCGTTACAACCCTGTATTCCCACTGGATCCTATATAGACCATGCTGACTGATGATGAGAACCTACTTGGTGTGTGTATAAACGACTTGCCATAATGTTTCAGAACCAGTGTTACATGTTCCTGTTCAACAGAGAATTCCCATGAGCAGAGCCGGCAGTGGAGGAGAGGAATGCAGTAGCCCCAGCGGTACTTTGACAGCGAAGCCATTTCCCCGGCCAAAAACATTAACAAGAGACGTAAACACCTGATCAAATCTGATCTGGGAACCTGCAACAGCCACAATGTGAAGAAACAAGAGAGCCTGAAGATCATCAATGAAAGCATGATTTCTTCAAAAATCTGGCTGTAAAATGAGACTATTACTATTGCATTCCTTAGCTACCTCTGATTTGAAAGAGCTAAGGAAAGCATCTTTTGCTTTATTGTCAGTTACTGATCAATCCCCTGAATCCACACACGCATTACGTGCCTATAAACTCCCCCATACTTCTTTGTGTCTTGATCAACAGAGAACTGCTTAACAAATTATAATATTTGACTCCGAAGATCTTATTCGCAGCAGTGTACATCCACTTTCCTACTTCCAACTTATAAAAATTTGTAATGTTTATGAATGCAATATTTGAGTAAATACACAGTATCTGTGAGTGCACCAATTAAAAAAAAAAGGCAAATGAAAGGCATAAAGGCAGGATTCTTATATAAAGTAATGAATTTCATGAAGCTATGCTAGGGAATGTCAGTTTAAGGAACACTTCTGCACCTGGGGATATCTGGACTGCAAGCTGAATGTGCAGTAACAGTATCATGCCGTTGTGGAAAAGGGACTGTACAACTGGAGAAATCTTTGTGCTATCTCAGCACTGGCAAGATCTCAACTAGAGGGAGAGTGCGTCTGAGAACCCCAGCACAATCGGTGGACAGCAAGTCAGAGGCTTCAATTGCATCAAGTGAAATTTACATCGAGTCATTAGGAAAAACGTTTTAACAGTAGGAAGAATTAAGCATTAGGAGAGGTAAATTTGGGGAGGTATGGAGAGTTTTTAGAACAAACAGTTTTTGTTAGACAAACACCTGCCATGAAAAGTCCTTGCTGGAAAATCAAGTTATGATGAGACAACCTCTTGAAGTCTGCCCCAAGTTTTATTTTCCAATTCTTTGTTTTCAAAATGTGTCTGAGGGATAGAGATGCCACTGATGAAAAAAATGATAATCATTATCATTAACTGAAAGCACTATTGTTAATTTAGCAAAATAAATAAGCGGATAGCTAATGTAATGGCTTTCATTGCTCTTCGAAGAAAAATCATCTCATGTGAGGAACAACAGTGGAATCTGTATGGAGAATTTAACCTTGAAGAAGGGCAATCACAGCAGTGTAAGTAATTGTTCTTTTTAGGTCCCTTGTTAGAGCAAACCAATGGATTAATTCTGTCTGTTCACTGGCTGGAACTGTACATTCATAGAAATCTTGGTAGGCTCCCCAAAGGAGTGTAAACGTAATTAGCAGCTAAACATTATACTTCTATCTCGATTCATTTACGTGGGAACTGTGCTAAGATATCTGTGTCTGAGTCATAGTGGACAGCTTTCCTCCATCTCCAGGGCACTCAGCTGCGGCATCCCAAACAGCTCGTTCCTGTGCTCTCTCTTATCAAATATCTGCAGAGAACCACCACAGAAGCATCCTCTGTATTCTGAATTTTGCACAGCTCCCTTCAGGATTGCTCCGTGTGGCAAGACAATTAACTGAAGCTCAGTCTAGGCAAGTTTGAGATCATTTGTCTGAAAAAAGGAAAAGTCCTCACAAAAAAAAATAAGGAACTGGCATTTTTTTGGGTCCTCATTTGGGATGTGCGGCTTTCAACTGTCAAACTAATGAACTTATTATGATCTTGTTGACTTTATAGAGAGCAGCTGTCCAAATTATCCCTGGCTTTAAAATACTTCTCATCCTCCTCTCTAGGACTAGCCAGAAAGACTGTACGTTGACGCGTGGGACTCTGTAGTGGCCCATGGTTGTCTGTGGATTTGTTGCTTTAATTACTGCAGTTCACTATACCAAGGAGCAAAACATATATAGAGAGAGATAGATAAATGTCCTGGGGAAAAAATTAAATTGCTGCTAAACTCAGTAGACCACAGCTATGGTTACTGTAGAGAATTTGGTTTAGTGCTATTCTGTCTGAACTCACTAAACAATACACGCGTTCCCCTCCCTTTTTAATCCAGGAGTTTGGACTTGGAACAGAAACTCTGTGTCGGGTTGATGCTACCTCGGAGTAACTTCTTTCTCTCAGGGATTACACCATTCCATCCCCTACTTGGTCCCTGAAAGAAGAACTTCAGAAAGGATGGACAAATACCTTGACATTTTCAGAATCGCGTACAAAAAGCACCTCTTCAACCTCACCTTTTTTCACTCATGCACATATATTTAAATTTAACTGTTCCAATTCCTCATTTCCACATCGTTGCTCTACTACAAGGAGGGAAAGTAAAGGGAAGAGGTTCTTGTAGAGCTTTTTTAAATATGGAAAACACTCAAGTATTTTGGTGATGCGGCATTAGGCATTTCAATTAAGAGGATAAAAGGAGAAAACATGAGTGCTCTTTGTTCCTAGGAAACAAAATACTGGCAATGGAGAATGTGATTAACCAGTTCAACACATCATGAAGGGAGAATAAAAGTATCTATGAAATTGGCTGAAATTTAATAAATGGTTTTCAGAAGAAATATTCAGAAAGCAAATATATTTGGGAAAGCCAAAGTATTTCATTACAGCATTTTCAATGTTTCACTTCAAATTTAACTAACAAAACTAAAATAAAGAGGGACTAAATAAACTGAAGACAAAGTGTTCTGTTTCTGGTCAACCCCCTTTTCGGTTTATTGTTTTGCTGGGGAGAAAATGAAAAAAACGTGGGTTGATCCAAAATTAGTTGTTTTCCTTGACTTTTTTGGTTCAGCCACCATACCCGCTGGCTTGACTAGTGATGCATAAAAAGTCTGAGTAGGTATTTGCCTCATCCTCATTACTGCCTCATTGTTCTTTACTGAGCGCATCTGAGGGTAGCATCAAACATACCTGACCTCTCCACATGGTCCCTTTTCCTTCTTGGGGTTTTAAGTTCTTCAATGATATTTGTCCCCTTCGGAGTGCCACTGTCTTCCTTCATTGCATACCGCAAACTGCTTCAGTGCAGACATAAATACCAGGTTTTTACCCACACCTGGTACTCTCTGTCCCATTTTCCTTCTATTCGCAGTCCACAGTAATAACAAACATCACTATTTTGGGATTTTTACTGACGTATATTTGTTTTAACAGGTAGTATATGAAGTAATAATCTTCCTGCATTTACTTAAGGTTTCACAAAATCATATGAGTTTTCTTAATGAGAAATAATTCTGTGACAGCTAGTGATTAATAGGAGTAATACTTTCATTCCTTCCCTAGAACACACAATACACATATTGAGAATATGCAGAAATTATCTATGGCTTCAGTGTCTGATTTTCCATTTTCCCCCTCAGTTCTGTCTTTAATGAGAGCTGAATAACATCTTCCCAAAAGTGACCTTGGTAGTTACAGTTTACCAAATCCCTGAATTCACTATATTGGGTGTGGAAAACAAAAGTACTTAAATTTAGTGAAAGTGAAATGACTGCAAACAGAATTTGCAGGGGTATGGCAGTTAAGAGCGTGCTGGAACTGACATACACCGTTACTTGCCTGGACTCTCTCTCCCTGCCCCTCCTGGCTGATTCTGGATGAACTGAGGTGCTGATGTGTTACCATAAAAATATGTTTAAAGAGAACAAGCAGAATGAGACCACGGCATCTGTGCAACTGCATTTGCAACACACCTTTAAGCTTCCAGCTAGCCTTAAACCTAGCTCTATACACAGCTGTGCAAACTAGGATCAAAGTCATCAATGAAAGCCTTTAAAAAAAAGTATTTTAAACTTTATGTGAAATGAAAAAAATGCTAATCAATTACAGTACAAATATGTAGAGCTTCATAAACTTAGTGTTGTGATTTGGCAATCAAGTGCTTATATATTCAGGGTACAAGACACACACATCTTCCTTCATGGAAGATTCAGGGTCACAATCACTCATTTAACAGAGCGATGTTATTGCCCACTTATAATAAAAGCCCAAACTAGGCTAAGTTAACCAAGGGTCGTTCCTACTGAATTATTTCTACAGATACAACTGTAAAGTTGGAGCAAAATATACTCATCTCACAGTTCACGGGAGCTCTACAAAGCATTAAAAAAATCTTTATGCTCCCAGAAAACACCTTCCAGGAGATCAGTAAACTTCCAGAAAGGTTTGGAATATCGCATACATGCTTAGTGATTTCCAAAATTAAGTACATGTCATCTCCACTTCTTTGACCGTGCATATCTATGTAAACAATTTCAACTGTAAACTGTGATACTCAGATGGTCTCTGTTAGCCTACTGTACAGAGCAGCACACCGATTTCATGACATACACAAGAAAACTGCTTTTCATTACTATAAATAACAGGACTTGTACTGTTTTATAGTTTTTTTTTTCATTGGAGGTCTTTGTCCCATGTTTCCTCAGGGTGCTGGAAGGGTATTTGAAGAAAGTGCCAAGGAAAGAAAGGCAGTAAGATTTCTGAGAGAGATAAAGGCCATCTGATTCAACATGTTTGTCTTTTAAAAATTCATTATTGCCCTAACTTCCTCCTTTTTGTTACCTTCACTTTAAGAAATAAAGTATTTCAGTAGTGGTAAATCTCTTGCTTGCTTGCATTTGTAACTTATTTGTGTTCTCTTGTATTTGTAATCCATTTCTCAAAATCTGGTAACTGGAGCATTTGTTCCAGATGTACGAAAAATATGGCACTGTATCTTCTGAAGCAGCCAGTATTTATGTTTGTTAGAAAAATAACAGTGGAATGGATGCTGGGTCTCTCTTCAGAATCTGACCCACAGTTTAAAAACACCGTAGACCCGGTCAATGTCCCAGCTATGAAACCCCCCCAGTAGGAAATCTGTGTTTAAATTTATTACCTGCAAGGGCAAAATGAAAGTGAAAGGGCTAAAGAGTCATAAAAATGAAAGGGAAGACATCCCTCATCTGAACTGTTCACAGGCAAAACACCAAATGACATCTTCCCAGGAAGTTCAGTGAACACCCTCTTAATGTCAAGAAGCCACTGTTTTTTATTCAGGTTTTTTTTTTCTCTTTTTAAGCATACAGATTTTTTATTTTCTACAGTCTTCTTAGAATCAGAAGAGGTATTAAACTTGCAGGGGAAATCCTGGAAGTTCTGCATTTTCACTGGAAAAAGTCTATCAGCCTCATATTAAACACGGTTGCAAACCACTGCGTTAGGTCTATGTGTCCTCCAACACAGACATAGTAAGACTTTTGACAGAACAAATAAACGCTGTACAAACTCCTGCTGCCCCCTGTATCTTTGATCTTCCTCTCCCGATAGACAGCAACACCACAGAGGCTTCCTGCTACGCGATTCCATGGTCCAGGTTTGTACAGAAAACCAGAAGGGCACTGCAAATTAGTTGTATTTTACAGTAGTGATGCGTCGATTAGAAATTACTGCTAAAAGTGGTGTTTTCACATTCCTAAAACTTTTCTGGAGTCAGCATTTTGCCTGCATCAGTGCACCAATAGCTACCTTCCCTGGAATCCAGGTATTTTAAAGAAACGGAAACATAAGCTTCACTCCCTGCTTATGCAAGCAACATGATTTCCTCTTTGTCTAAGGGCTCTTCTGCCCGAAGGAGCTCGCCTTTATTACTAGTTTGGATCAAATGAAGCCCTGGCTGGTTGCCTGCAGAAAAACAGCCAACCACAGCTTCCATGTCGACTCATATCTCTAGTGACCTTACGCCATTTTTCTTGGAAGTCCCACCTTTCTCTGAAATTCAGTCTCACCAGAACTGAAATTCTGGGCTGGTCTCTCACTTGTTCATTTCTGGCTCTTTTGAACACTGCCCTGGTGCCACATCTCCAGCCCCACACCAGGGCTGTGTTTCCCCCCTTGATGCCATCTGCCCCCACTGCTGACTCTACGAACAGAACCTATTTTTGTGCCCTTGTCTCCTCTCATTTTATTTACGGCAGCTTTCTCTGGCTCAGAACTTAGAGTGCTCCAGTCTCCCAGTCTGTTAAAGCCATTTCCTTCTCCCACTATAAATTTAAGGATATAATCTAAATCACTTTCTTTTACTGGGATATTTAAGTGTATGTGTGTAAACAATACCTGTGGTGGAAATGCCACAGTCATTGTCTTTTTTGGAGTAAACAGGAATAATAATAAACACAAGAATCTTGCCCTGGAGGAAGGGCATTTTTGTATAGATCGATACTGTCTCTTGGGAAAGGACTGGACAAGAGAAATTGGCAGATGACACAGGGACCAGCAAGGGAATTCTCAGTCAACACATGTAGTCCCTGGCATTGAAGGCAATAACCTGATATAATCCCTTTCATATTGGATATGTTCGTGATACAGAACATACTTCTGCCCAGGCTCATTGTTGATAGGCTGCACAGCAAACAGTTGGTCATTCTAAAGCGTAATCATTTTGTAAAAAATAATTTAGGTTTTCATTTGGAAAGCAAGACAGTTTTCAAAGGTGCAAGAAAAGTGCCCTAAAAAATGAAGATACTGTTTAACAGTAAGTTAAGGTAATCTTGACATTGTTCTTTATACGGAGGAAGAACAGGATTTTTCCCTTTGCAGTCCAAGGGCGCACCCGTGCCATCGAACCAACTGTTCATGCAACGCAGGGGAGACCTCCTTAGCTTGTTTCTCTGTAAATGGACAAAATCCATTTCACTTACACACATCAATCAACGCATACAACAGATGTGGAAATCCAAAGAACTCAGGGGTGACTATTTATTTTAAAGCATAAAGATATGTTTCATTTATCAAATCCGTGTTTTCTTTTGTACAATAAATGAATTCATTATTGTATTTCAGAGTTCATATTTCTTAAGGAAAGGAAAGCAAGAAGCAGGGCATACCCAAGTCTTGATGTCCTTTGCGTTAAGAAGTGGTCAGTCTTGAACACACCCTCTAAAAACTCTAGCACAATTCATGTCAGAATGGAGCTGTTAGAATGCTGTCTAGAACATTAGAATTTGATGATAAATGCTTACTTTTATGTCAGTACTAAAGTACAGCTGGTAATTTTTACTGTACTGCTAAATTTGTTTTGCGTATTACAGTGCACGCTTTAAATTTAGAAACAACAGATATTTTCCTGGTTTGTAGATCAACAAAGGGAAAAACAAATGCTGTTCCTATTTACTATCATAAGAGAGTTTTAAAAACACAGCTAGTGTACGCTGCTAATCTAAGAGAATTGAGACGGGGATGAAGTTTGCTTTAAGCAGAACTGTTCTTGTACAGTTGATTTCCGCGACAAGCACAGATGACTAAAAGACAAATGAGAAATCTAAATTCAAGGAGACAAAATATTTTGCTAAGCTCTACAAAGCGCCGGCGGTTTTGGACACGTGTATGGCTCTCGGCTTTCTAATACTGTGAACTACCTCCTCAAATGTTTCTCTGCCAAACGCACTGGGATTCTCCAGTTTTATACCATGTGAGAGTATGTGTATGGGAAACGTGCGTGGTCAGCAGAAGGGTTCAGCCAAGCCCAGTAAGGACCTGATTCTGCCTATGCTTCCTTTACAGCACTGCAAATCAGTGTAGTTATTCCCAATCTACTTAGATGCAAGTAAAATCACAGTAGGAATCCCTGTGATTTAAACCACAAGGTTTTTTACTTTTATTTTAAAAGCCGTTTATAGGAACAGGAGCAGGACTTGAAGAGACTTCTAAGCAAACCTGTGTCTATGTGAACGTATCACAGTTCTTTCAGTAAAACTGCCTGGGTTTTGTTAAAAGATGTGGAAATGTGTAAGTAGTAGTTAAGAAATAAAAATATGACTATCACTAATGGTGTTTTTTACCAACATTAAAGCAAGTCCTGAAATGCGGGAAGCAATTATTAATTTACATAAAAGCTGTACCTGAAATCATTAGAAAAAAATAATGCAGTTTTCTTTTATGTTCACCTGCAGTTTGTTCTCCTTTACCTCGTTCAGTCCTAGCTTATTTTACCGTCCTGTTGTACAGTTCACTCAGTCTTTTTCTCCACCATATGGGCTTCTTTCAGATTCCACTCAAGGCCAGGACTTCAACACTTTTAGATCCATCCCAAAGCTTAGCCAGAAGCGAAGATTCCACATTAAAAAAAGACAAAGGTTCAGCTATAATACAGTATAAATAAATATCTGAGCTACTCTGCTGAACCACCACTCAGTGACTCATTGCTTTACAAATGCTACTGGTACGACTGTCATAAAATAAACCACATGTTCTTGTGTGGTAGGTAGAAAAATATTTTCTTAGCCCTTTTACAGCAAAGTGGTAAACTTGAGCACGAAGGAGTGAAAGCCTGGGTTTTGGGGAGCTGTTTGTCACTCGGTGGCTTCCATAGGTGCTGAGGACATAGGATTTCAATGTGAGCATGAGCTTCAGCTGTTCAGAGAGGCTTTGCCAACTTTGTGCGGTGTGACAACGGAGACGAATTGTCCAAGGGCAGCTTGCAGGCTCTACAGAGCTTGAGCACCAGGGAGAAGATGAGAGACAAGAGGAGGGTACGGCATATTTTGGAGGGGCTACAAGGTGATGCTGGTCAGTCCAAGTGGCCATTGTACAACATGCTCTCCTTACCAAAGTGTTTGAAGTGCATTTTAGAGTGATCTTTGAAAGAGGATAATGTAATAGCTTTACAGATATTTTCAAGGAACACACCCTCTATTGAAATGATGGCTTAGTAAAAATTAAATCTCTGTATTAGACAACTGGACAATTAGAGCATGTATTAGGTAATTACTCCAAGATACAGGATGTGGAATCGCAATCTTTGAGTATGGTGTAAAGAATACCCAGTGACAAGATTTGTTTTCTAACTACCGTATACAGGGAGAGACAAGTATTTGTGAAATGATCAATACATATTTGACAGAGCCACAAGTCAAAAACAATCCTCAGCCCACAGGCCTGAATGTGAAGGAGGATGGTAATCTCTCCCCCCTGACGGAGACAGGAGGGAGAGGAAAATGGAGAACTCTGTCCATGTTATATTAATGGCTGGACAAGGATAAGGAGATGTCAGAAGGATAAATCATATATCCATTTCGTGCTTTCTATCCAAACCAGAATAGAGGGCAACTGGTTTGGAGCATCCATATAGCAAATGTAGCAACAGTCAAATTTGTGAATAATACCACGCAGGGATAGGTTTTAGAAGGAAAGGGCTAAAAATAGATAACTTTGTACAATATAGAAGGCTGAGGGGCAATCCTTTGAGTGAAAAGCTAAAGTAGCAGTTTGTAAAGTAGTGGGATAATAAGAGAAGTCATGAAACACAAAGGTTTCTTTCAGAATTCAGTAGCATTCTTCATTTTCTTGGTTACACAAATGAAGCTAATGTGATGACAGAATACAGAAATGAGCCGAAAAGAAAGATAGGGCAGAAAAAAGGAATAAAGAAACATGCTTTAGGCAACTATAATGGCATGATAGGAAGACAGAATTTTACAAGGAAGTATCCAGGATACCAGTGCAACATCACAGAAAAAAGGCACATAAAATTTCAAAATTTATCTGTGAAAGAGTAATTGTCAAAAAGGAAGAATAATACATCATTATCCCCTCAGAAATAGCATTCAGATGAGCAGGGTCAGTAGGCCAAGTTCTGGCCTCAATTATTGCATTGGTTTTCACTGCAGATTTAATTTGCGTTTGAGATCTGAATTCTGTCCAGTGTAAAACCAGCTTACTACTGGTGCCTGGAAGGAACCAACTATCTTACGGACAGTAGTACAGGCAGTTACGAAAGCTGTCAGCGTTCATCAGACTGATGCATTTTAAATCATCTGAGAGTGCAGCTAGTTAGAAATCTGCGTTTTAAAAGTGGGGACAGTGCTCTAAGGGCAGAGATGCAAAGGCATAAGAGCATATTCATTGATTCAAGTTAAGAGTGTGTTTTGAAGCAATTTGACGGAGTCTGTGTGAGAAGGAGGTCTGCTTACAGTGTGGACGAAAGGCACTAACACATCTGTGCTCGTACAAATGTCAGCAGTGGGTCAGACTGACTCCATCACCCCACATGGCAGGCTCCGGCCCCATCCCACCCTGAATCTGCCCTGGCAGTGGCAGAGTCCCCCCGGTGCTGCTATCCGAGTGGCGTGCTGTGGAGGAGACAATCACAGGTTATCCTTCTGCTGTCCTCAGGCCCTAGGATCCTCTGGAAAGCTGACTTTGGCACATTCCTTGACCTCACTGAGTCCTGTTTCAGCCTTGGTAATTCACACAAGCTAAGGAAGCGTTAATTGATGAGTTCTTTTAGACCATCATTATTCCTGATGATAGGGCTTCAGCCAAGCGTTGGCAGTACTTCCAGCCATAGGGGTTGCTGTAGACTAGAATCCATTACTCCTTTCAGAGAGGTCCCCAGCAACACCACCTGTGTTGAGTGGCACATCTCCATGCTGACAGCTACCTTCTCTTTCTGTTGATAGATCATGCAGATGGATCAAGAGTCAGGGTGAGACCTGATGAAGCTGAGGAACCATTTAGAAATGTCTGTGCTCGAAGCAGTACTGAATATGTGAGTAGTGAATATATTACTGAGGAAATTTTCCATGTATTTGTTAGTCAGATTCCTAACTTGGCGGTTATGTTAATACCTCAGCTGCTCCTGGATGCATTTACAGCAATGATGTGGCAAAGGGCTTTGTTCCATGTGCCTCCGGAGAATGGGGCACTATATTTTTATAAATGTAGGGTTTCTGAGATTTATTCCCTACATTTGTCTCCCTGGGATTAGGCTAGTGTATGTTCTCTGTGTGGCACTATGCCAGTCACAAAGGGAAGCCGGGGAAGGCTGCAGCTGTCTGCTTGTTCTTAATTGTGGGTTAGTGCCGAGACCAACACACATTGGTGGTCCAACATCCATCCTGTTTTCCAGATACTTTAGGAATGGAAGCTTAAATTCACACTTTAGTGTAAGAAACCTCTGGGTCACATTTAATACTAAGACCCCACATGCAAATGGTTTATGCTGTTACAAAAAGGAGTTCTAACAAATGGCTAATAAGTTGTTAGAGACTCTTATGAATCTTGCACCTAATTAGTCTTCAAATTCTAATGAGTCCATGATAATCTTCTGATGTCCTTGCTGTCATCCCTAGCACAAACTACACATGTAGTCAAATGCTGCAGAACGGATGTTCAGAGAGGCTGTGGAATATCCGTCCTTGGAGATGCTCAGAACTTGACTGAACAAGACCCTGAGTAACCTAATTAAGTGGCTGCTGCTTTAAGCAAGGGGTTGGATCAGATGATCTCCACAAGTCCCTTCCAACCTGAATTATTCTATGATACATACATTTTGCCTAAAACATTTACTCATCATTTACTAATTCTTCGTTAATTCTTTTCCACTTGGAAAAGCAGCTCCATTCGGAAAACTGAGTTCTATGCAATCTGTGGAAGTGGGTGTATGAACTGACTGAGTTTAGATTTACCAGGCAGCTGGGAGTTTCCCACAAGCAGCACTGAACTTCCTTCTTTCCTTGACCTGATACCACCAGGGTTTGTTGACTTTCAGGTCATATGGCAAGAGCAACCTACTCTCTGAGATAGTTGGATCAGATGATCTCCACAAGTCCCTGGTCAGCTGATCACAAGGTTAAAAAGATTTTCTTAGTCATTAAATGGAAATTTTTTAATACTGAGATACATTGTGAAGTAATTATTCAGTGTTTTTTCAGTGTCTGTATGAACATCCAGTATTTATGGTATAAGCAGAACAAAGAATATGCGAAGTTGGGGTATGAACATACAACATGCTCCATGATATCAGCTCTGTATTTGTTCTTCATCCAATGTGAAGGAATTAAATACAGGGATAAGAGGGATAAGTTACCATCCATTTATCACATGGAGAATAGGAAACATGCTAATAAAAAGACACTTGTAGTTCTTGTACCTATCCCGGGGGTTTGTGCAGAGACAGTAACGGAATGCTCCGCAAGACAGGAGGCTTAGATGGGGCTTGAAACTCGGAATTTCTGTTCCTAGTCTTCCTCACCGCCTCAGCTGTTCTCCTCTTTTTTGTGTGCCTCATATAAAAGAACACCCTCTCTGAAAAGCAGTTTCCGACCTGGGGTTGAAAACGGGAAAGGTGCATTGAAGTAATGTTTATGTACAGCAGTCTACAAAATGAAAACTTAGATGAAGGCAATCTGTTTTGAAGCCCAGCGAGCAAGACAAAAATGGGACAAACCCCCAAGATTAACTTGTGCTGAATATCTGCATCTAGTATTCGTGCTAGCTGCAGCTTGTGTTCAGCAGTTTTGTAGTAGATTATGCAGTATAATGTCCTGGCAAGACCAAGAGGTTCCTCAAATACTCGGGAGACTTGTAAGCTGAATACACATTTCCTTTTGCTGGGAAAAAGAAGACACCTGGATTAGATGGCTCTGGAATGACATAAGGATTTCTGATCACACATCAACCTTTCTTTTCCTCCAAAAAGCAGTTGTGTATGAAGGCATACAAAGAAAAAATAACATAAACAGTAACAAACATGATGGAGGACTGTTACATTCTTACTACCTCAACAGAAATACTGACAAATATTGAGGAAAGTATTGCTTTTATTATGCTTGCCAGCGCTAGCCTAATGAAGGAACACAAACCTCATCCTTCTGGAGTACTTTTAGGGATATTAACTAAACTTGATAAAGTATCTAGAATGCAACTGAACTTGCCTTCTAGGTAATAAGAAGAAAGTCTTTTATGTTTTGAAGAATTGAAGATGATATGCACATGATTAAAGTTTTTAGTTTAATTCTGAGGAAACGAGAAACTTCAGGTGGTCACGGAAGAAGGATTTAAACAAACTGACAGTTTGTCTTTAAATAATCAAAGAATTTCCCTAGAGAGCATGTATTTCCCCAATTACTCCTCTGAAATGTTATTTTAGTAGTTATAAAGCACCATGCAAATATATCCTACTAAATGGATACTAATGATCATTACTATTATTTAACAGCGAAACAGGTGGAGCTCAGAACAGTGAGTGCTTTCCGTTAATATGTAGCATACTATAATGTTTTACTTGTTCTGAAAATTAAATGGTCAGAATATGCTAATCAAAAAATCTAATATAAAGTGTCTGTCAGATCAGTGCTAACGAGTGCTTAGTGTGCCCCAAAGACAAAGATGTTAGTTTTGCAGTATAAAAATTTGGTGTTATTCTGGAAAAGACCTTGCCCTTGGCTGCTGAATGTCACATGCGGAATTCAGAATATGCACTGGGCAGTACAGGGCAAATCCAACACACGCAGTACCGTATGCTACATTATCTTTACAATTTCTGCCTTGTTGATTCCATTAATGCACACGATTACAAATAGGCAGTGCAGATTTTAAAAGGCAAGTTCACACCTGTGAATTCCTTTTAAAGGGAATCTGATTATTTTACTATTTTACAACACGTGTAAAGATACATGCTAGTTAGATGACAGCCACTGGGGAAAAATGAATGGGGAACATCCTTCAGTTTCTCTCTCAATGGCTGGAAAGAGTCTTCTGAAGGTGACAGTAAGGGAGAACAAAGTGTATAAATCACCTGTACATCTCCTACATTTTGTTGGACATTTTTCTTAATCAGGTGAGCACTCTGAGGTGTTCAGTAACTTCCTCTGATGGCCATGTAATACGAAATCATTTTTAGTCAAGATAATCAAAATGTCTGAAATCTTTCTACTTTCAGTTGTTTGGTGATGTACCTTCTTATTTTTTTAAGCCCTTCATAATACTATAGGTATTAACAGTGGAGAGTCCCGTCCAAGTTAATCAATAAGCCACTTCAGTTTTGTGTAAGGAACATAATTGCATTTTTCCTTCAACATGAAAATCTATTTGGCTTCGGGTTTTTTTATGGTACATATTTAGAGAACAAAGAGATTTTTCAAGCTCTCTCCTACCCCAAAGTTTGTATTTTAGGATCTAGGTTCTTCCTTGTCTAATGTCCATCTAGTTACAGGACTCGTAAGTCAGCAATATGGAATCTAATTATGTAGGTAATTGCAGGCATTGTTCAATGAATGGCATCCTGTGATAATCTAAATATGCTGCATGTCCAGTGAGAAAATTTATAATTCTAAAGACTTAGAGTCTGAAATAGTTTGTTATTTATAACAGAATACAGTACCAAAAATTTCTGCTACGTGAGAGTGACATACACTTTATAGTTTATTCACACAGTAGAACTCACGCTGAACGGTTGCTCACCATGCCTCTCTCAAAACTATAGGTTTGTAACCATTGTCTAAAATAAAAGGCTAATAATATCCTGTCCATCTGATGTTCTAATAATAAAGGTGAAGGTGAATCTGCACATTAGAGCTTGAGATTTCTAGCATTTTAGGTGTTTATTGTGTAGTATCGTCTAAAAATGAAAAAGATGAAACCATTAAAATAACAGTGACCTTCCAGAGTGAATGCCATATGATACATCTTTTTCAACGTGACCAAAGTTTTCTTTTTTTGACAAATGATTAATCTGTGTTTATAAAACATTTGAGGATGTAGTGTCTTGACAACATTTTGAAAGAAACCTAGAATACAGATCTAGAATAACTTTTGTATACCGTGGCACCAAAGAAGTACCGATGCCACTTCCATTTAAGAGGAACCTACATTCCTTTTCAGTGTGATGGCGTAGACTTGATTATTTGTCCGCCCTGGCATCACTTACAGACTCACAGACTTGAAGGCCAGAAGGGACAATTACACCCATCTAGCCTGTCTTGGGTTCCACAGGAATGTTTTTCATTCAGCAGTACTGCGCCAGGTCACAAATTCTGATTTAGTTAAACAACTTCTATTAGAAAATCATTGCATCTTATTTTGAACCGATTCACAGAAAGTACACCATTGCTGTCAGTGAGTCTTTCGAAGTGCTATACAGAAAATGCTATAACCTTACTGTTGAAAAGTGAGTCTCAATCTCTTTTATATCTCTGTTATCTAATTTCATTTTCCAGACCTTAAATCCTGCAAAGTGGTTTGCAGCTAACTGAACAGATGGTCTCCATATTTCTTTAAGTTTTGTAAAATTTGGGTGCTAATGTGATGGCTCTGTCTAAAGTTTTGTAGCTGCTTCAGAAGCTCTATTCTAAAATTTCATCAGAAGTGTTAGGATTCATCACTTGTCTTTAAAGTTCAAATTCATGTTGTTTCATATAGTTCTGAGGGAGAAAGTTTTTATGAAGTTCAAGGACTATAACAACTGCATTCACCAGATCAATACAAGTCACTTTCTTTCTTTGTTTTATTGCTTAGAAAAATAATGCATTTCTTAAAGATAGAACAATTTTGGCTACAGAAAAAGGAAAAATTAAATGTAAGGGAGACGTGCAGTGTTCAGTTCTGTTCCCCGGTTTTATTCCTGCTATGCAAAAAGTTTACTACTTATTGTCTTAAATCTGTACCCATGTATTCAGTCATATGGACAAAGAGAACAGTTTTCCCCTGTGCTGTACTGGATCGTTGCATACAACTATATAATTACCCACATCTGTCTACAAACTGCTTTACATCCGCACAAATCTCTACCCCTTCTGAAACAGGACAACAATATCCTCATTGGTCTGTGAAAAACTCAAGTGCTAAATATTTATTTAGAATTTAGAATTTATTTAGAGTCATAACACTACATAAGTGCAAAACAAGTAATATAGGAAAGTTACACATGCTGTGAAAATGTAATCATCTACCTTTAAAAAAATCACATTTCAGTGTGTGGGTTTTTTAAAACCATGTGCTATGAATTAAAAAATACTAATTAAACAAATTGGAACACTTTAGGAATTTTCTGAAAGCAGGCATATAAAGCACTAGTCAAATGTAAGAAAGTTTAAATACTCTGAATTTACTGCTTTGTATATTTTTTTACTATAGTAAAGTACATTCAAGTCTTTTTATCCAAAGGATTATCATCCTTTATATACATGCGCCCCAAAATAAAAAAGGAGTTGGTGTGGCTGACCTGAGAAACCATTCACTAGGCTCAAGTGATTCACCATAAGCTGTGTTGTGGGAAATGAAGAAGTAACAACATTTTCTTCTCAACCTCAAACGTATTGAATAGTTTGCTGAAACCGTTGGGGTATGTAAAAGAACTGCTGTCACTGTAGAGCGGACAGCGAACCAAAAATTACATGATTTTCTCAAACAAAATCCATGCCTAGTGAATCAACTTCTACTGAAACAAGGCAGTTCTGCATTTCAGAGATCAGGGAACTCCATGGGGTAAATTCAGACAGCAGTTTGCACTGGTGGAACATGAGCTCACTGGTCCGGGGCAGCCGAGTATGACGAGATTTTCATTCACTGATGAAAGTTTATAACCTACACTTCCCTGTCCTTATCATACTTCTGTAGCCTACATGAAAGCTGGACATATTAAGCTTCATTTCGAAGCCAAGTTTTTGGCGGACTCAGCTGTGGACAGCCTGCCTTACTGTCCAGGCTTCCCTACAGGGGGAGGCAGCAGAGAGGGGCAGTGGGTGCCAGAGAGCCGGAGATGGGCAGTGGGGACTGCAGGGCTGCCGGATGGCTTCCCAAAACATGGCAACAACATCCAGGGAAATTCCACTAGCGGCACAAAGGGATGGGATGGGGGAAACACAGAAAAGGGCTGGGCACAGAGGAAGTGCCTTAGAGCCTTCAGAGTAGAAGCAGCCGATTGGGATTAGGAATGATATTGAAATCACTGTACATATTGCCGAAATTCTACGTCCCCGCTGGTGAAGAAAGTGACTGCCTTATCCATATGTCACATGGGACATTTACTACCTTCTTGAGCTACACACAGAGAAATGAGCAGCACAGATCGATCATAAGGAAAGGTACGGCAATCCCGGTGTGTTCTAGGATGCCTTCATTCTGATGAAAGAAAGACACAACCCTTTGCACCACAAGCGTTCTGGAAAGTTGTGAATGTTTTCACTTCAGGGCCAGACCCTCAGGTATCTTTTGGTTTTAGATACCTGAAAACCTTTTCAAAAGTCTTCATAAAAAAGGAACGGAAAGATAGCTTTATGAAATAGTAGGATAGCATTACCTTTATAAATATAAATAAATTACGTTCCTGTAAGTGACAGAAGAACCCAGCCTATCAGAGATTGTCCTAGTCATCTGAGTCAAAAGCTATAGATGATGTCTTAGTAGAAGTCAGAAAGCATGACACCCCTGGTAGATCCTGGTATGTTCTTTAAACAGTGCAATACTCACAGCTATGCACAACCAAATCTCTCCAGCACTGGAACAAGCAAGGTCAACTTGGTTAGTTGAAGTTCTGTTTTTTAAATGACTTTTATAAAAACATTTAGCCCTAGGGCTTTTAATTTTCTTGGTATATCTACCATATTTCTCAGCTTTTCAAGCACGCTGGAATAATTTTATAAAAGTAATTTTTCAGTTTTTGCGTGTTCCAAAGTAGACTGTCCAAGAATATATAATTTACAATACATTTCCATTAATAAAACTGTACTGTAGGCAGAAAATAGGTGTGACAGTATTTTTCTTTTCAAACGATACCAGTTCATCACCCTGAGTCATTTTTAGGTTTCTATGGTGCAGGTTTTTTCTGCAGAGGAGGCCTGAGAGTGCTGGCTGAGTGAGTCTCTCCTCCAGTGCATTTTCAGCCCTAACCACTATGGGACACAGGTGTCAGAAATCCCTTCCAGAAGGATCCTTAACTTGAGAAGGAGAGGGTGAGCACCCTGCTCGTTTTAAGACATAGAGTCTCATCCCGATAATCCCTTTCTTTTGATGACAGTGATTGCATGACATGGCTGACTGTGATGAGGAGCTGACTGTAGAATTAATAACTTACATCTCCTTCCATCCTGCTTTGCTAAAAATGAGATAAATGGTGCTGCAATTAATTTTGGCCTTTGAAGGTCAGTGTCCACACTGCATATGAAATGAATCCTTACCAGTCATGTTTTACCAGAACAATATTAACATTCATAAATGCTTCAGCTTTAACCATGTGATGAGTTTGGTTAACAAAAATGCCAACTCCTCATCTTCTGTGGGTTCTTATTTCACAAAGTAAATCACTTTGTCTCCACATGAGCATGAACCTCCTGGACTTCTGCGAAAGTCTGTGAACACGGTGACCCGGGGCAGTGGAAGCCATTTGCAGTGCAATGTCATTTAAGTTCTGTTCAGAGAAGTCTGATGAACTTGACGCTGAAAACAGCTGCTAAAGCGGGTGAGCTACTTACACCAGGGCTGCTGATGTTGCTGAAATTGGTGCAGCACAGAACTGGTGCAGTTTTTCAGAGCTCCATCGTGTTCAAGGCTCAAAGGTCAGACTGAGAGCACTGCTTTGCAGGACTGAGAACTCCAAAGAAACTTTCGGTCCTATATGGACTCATTAAGCTCATTAAAATAACACCTGGTCCTAAATGAGCCACAGCTTTACTTCCTCTCTGTGGCTCTTGAAACTCAGAGATTGTGATTCCCTCACACAATAGCAGCGAGAAGCCACAGATCGAAAGCAGCTGCCACCGTGTTCGCAAAGGGGAACGTGCTCCTCAGAGGCTGCAGTTCCCGTCCCAGCAGCGCGGCAGCTACCGGTTTACCCCACTCAGAGATGTCTCTGTTTGAGTCAGAGGTTCAAGTAACCTTCTCAGAAATGGAGCTGAAGACTAGTCACTTCAAAAGAGACAAAACCCGATACCCTGACTGTAAACCAGCCTCGGTTCGTCCCCTGTCTCCCTCAGTTCCATTCTGTCACTGCAAAGCCCTATTACACTGCTGTATAATCAGAGGGGGAATGAAAAGGTAGGTCTTCCTATCAGTTCTTCTGTGAGATCTAAGGCTTATCAGGCAGTTCCTCTGCTAACCCTGAGGCTTACTACTCAAGTACTTTCCAAATCTTGAATAAGTGATGTATCAAATACTAAATATCTGTAGGCAATCCCCAGATATCCCCTCAATGCCTGTAAAAGTGGATGCATTTAAATACACATCCAAACCACACCTTTGTGATTCTCAGTACGAAACAACATCCTCAGTGCGTAACCCCGCACTTTGAAAGATCAACTGCCATTAGACCACAACTTTTGATTACCCAGGATGCCTGTGATCTTGGAATGGCTGCCTTTTGGTGGTAATAGGAGCAACAGCAGCTGGACATGAAGTAAGAAAGGTGTTTAGGGAAAATTCTGTTAGAGCTGTTCTGAGCTGTACAACCCCCTAGAATTAATAAGGGAATCTGGACATTTTAAAGCATTACGTTAAGGCAGAAATCGCTTCAGTTACCTAAGGAGTTCTGCCTTGTGGCTTGGGGATAAAGTAGCATTAAAGGATGTTGTCCTTGCTTTGTGAACAGTACTTTGGACACATATCTTGGAACAGACTGTAGAAAATCGAGGGGTGTATACTCTAAGATGTAAGAGCAATGCAGACTGCATATCAAAAATAAAAGAGTAGTTTAGATATTTTAATTGATCAGTAAGCAAGACTTTTTTCTCTGTATACTAAATAAACTACAAGAGCAGCGGTTAATAGCAGGGGAGGAAAACTGCATCATTCATGGGACACACAGAAGGTCTAGTTCACGTTAAAAGGAGACCTGCCTTTTGTCTTCTAAACGCAGCAGGTTGTCAGCGGTATTTGATATGAGTGGATGAAGCACAAAAAATAACAGCAGCACAGTTGCAGAACAATTCAAATCACAGCCCACAGTAGCTTGTCAGTAAGCGGTAGCTACGCACAGGCTGCAATATTTGATACCACTTCTAAGAGGGAGAAATGTGGTATCACTGGCACTCACTACAAATACCATAAGCAATGTCATGTCAGAAAGCCAAAGCGTAGGATGGTCAAACAATGCAGGAAAAAGATCCAGCGTCCTTTGCGGTGTTCAGGACAAAGCTAGGGGACATGCTATTCCATTGGGAGAAATAGCGGTCTTCCATCAATTCTTATAGCAATTCCTTGAAGCTTTCTGAGGCAGCAAGAACAACAGTTTAGACAAGATTATGAACTACAACGGGCAGTCCACATGTTGAGCCTTGCTGATCTTCAGTGAAAATGCATTCTAGCAATCAGCGTAACGATAGATGAGAATAATAATCCAAAGCTCATGATGTGTACAATAAAAAAAAAATTAAGGGGGTGTCTTCTTTGGAACTTGGAATTTTTATTATCTTGATCCATTTGATAAATGCCATACAACGTACTGTTTGCATAGGCCTTAGTCAGCAGTGAGAAGCACGGTGGCACTGCTGCTGTAATCTGTCACCTGACGCAAGTGCATGGGCACGCGCGGGTGGATGCGCCTCCTTCCAGTGGCTTCGAATGGTCTTTGTGATGGAGGACACGGGATGGGCAGAGCACTCTGATACTCCTTTGCTGCCATCAGGTCCCGCCGCGTCGTGTCATGGTGTATTTATGCTTCAGCTTCTTAAAGGTACTAACACACGAGTATTACGGGCAAAACAGCAGGTCTTAACCCCAAGGGAAGTCAGAGGAAGGAGCTGGTCCAAATCACCTGAGCTCTGAAGGCATTGCTCAGCCCTGCGATGCCGCAAAACTTTGCTCTGAGACACCCATGATTCCCAGTTAATTGAGGATTGTCATTCTTGACATCAAGACGCAAATAAAATGCAGAAGTGAGAAGGCCATAAAAGCTGGCCAAGGGCCTCACCCTTTTTATTTTATTAAGAAACATGAGTGTTGCTGTGGGTGTAAAGTAAAAGAGACGCTATTTCCCCAGTACATGTCAAAGCAGATTATCAAACACAACTTTCTCCAGGGTTTTTGTTGCATCTTTTGTGTATTATCAGTGCACAGATGATTAGCCCTTCTATTGTATGTAAGACGTTGTCAGGCCATAAAGGTTAAGTAACAGGAACATTCAGTGTTACTAAGTTCTGGAATCTGAATTGTCTAATTTTTTATTTAATTGCGTGTCTCACACTTTTTTTTTTAATTTATATAAAGACAGAAAAGCAGTCATTTTGCATTTCCCCTGTAAAAACCTAATAAAATAATAAAAATTAATTAATTTCTCCTGCTGCCAAAGAGCTGAAGCTGATATCTATTCCTTCTTTCAGTTTCCTGTTACTTTTATCACTAGGTTGTATTTTGCTGACTAAACAAATACTGTGTACTATTATGTATTAATCTGCAGCATATGGTAGTATTAGGTATATAATAGCGACTACTTGGCAAAAACATTGTCAAATTCCTCATCACCTTTACTGTCTCCTTTCCTGACTCTTACAGTGCCTTGGTTCTGACATTTCAGTACAGAAATTTTCAGAAGAATATTATGACCCAGCAGTATTATTTAATTACACAAGAGTGGAAGCTGCTTTTCAACTTTTCACATTTTTGGATTGTGAAAAGCTTGAGATTGTGCACCCAGCCTCTATTCCAGTCTCGCTTCCAGTTAACTGCAGTTGGATTGCAAAGTTTTAATTGCCCCTCATCAGCCAGTATTATTCCTTCAAGAACTTCCAGGTTATTTCCCTTCCAGTCATGTGAAGGCATTTTAGTACATAAATGTTGTTTTCCCTAGAGTTCCTAGTGCTTAATTTGGGATCCAGAAAGTCTCCATCCTCCTCCCTGTATGGATTTTGATGCTTGAGTCGCATCGCTATTTAATTTGAAGCTGTACTGCTATGTTGTACTACTGCTGAACCTAAAAGGTTGCTACTTCCTCTGAGATAAGTTCAACCACTTCTCACCAAAGAAAGTCTTCTCATGCTGTGTCATCCTAAATTCATGCATTCGCATTTGCACCCAGTCTGCTATTCCTCCCTTACGTTAATTAATTAGCAAAAAACTTTGTGTACAACATCTTTGCAGTCTAAGAGTCTTAGAACCCATTTATAAGCCCAGCAAGTATTACTGTGCATTTTCTTTCCGTGTGAACTGTATTTAGCAGGAATTCCCCAGCACCTCTCCTGTCAGATTTCCTGTGCTAAAACACCTCAAACCTATCGCAAAAAGATTTCTGGAAGACAAATTCATCAGGTGTATCAATGTGAGAACGTGATTTTATGTTTTGCAAACAGTTCCTTCTCCAAAAAAGGAAATGATTTAATGGCTTCAAAAATATTATTAGAGAAAATTTCAACTGCATAACATTTAAATGAAAGTCCATTGGCAGTCAAACAAATTTTACAAAGTAATCTTTTAAAAAAACTATGTAATGTCATACTTTTATTTTGCAATCTCTCTCTTATTACTAAGACTAAAGGGATACACATGCAAAGCTCTCTCCTTCGTAGTTAGCCTGACACCTGAGAAGAGTTTACAATACCACTGCTCATGGCAGTCACTGCAAAGGGGTGTCAAAAAACAGGTAATTTTTTATCTGTGAAAGAATCTGTCAAGTTGAGCTGGTCAGTTAGAAATCAGACGGTTTATATCTCAGTATATTAGTAATCACCATTTATGGAAAAAAAACCACAACAGCAACTTGATGGGTTTGTTAACAGTTTGTGGCTTTTTAATGTATGTTCAGGTAAGTCCTTTAAAGATTGATAAATGTGTATTAACAACCCTGTACAGCATTCAGGAAGCCTACCAAGACCATAAAAAAATGTAAATACAGAAAAGTTGTGGGTAAAACTTTTTAGATGCTGAAATGCTTTTCTCATAGAAGTAGAAGAAAGCTGGTTTTGTTCATTAAAACATTAATATAACTTTCTAATAATACTGACTTGATCACTTGCCTCATTCCCTGCACTTACTCAAATGTTTACTAGTTTATCTTTGTCCCTTTTACCCCAGTTATTAGCTAGCACTATGGCTGTGAGTCAAAACTTCATTCTTATTATGCATGTTTGATTCCATGTCACTTCATCACCTCCTCCCTTCTTCTACTCCTTTGTTTGCTTCTACCTCCTGCTGCATCTTGTTGGAAGTCTACACTGTGAGGCCTCTAAAACAGAAACGGACAATTTCTGTGTCAGAAACCAAACCCACTATTCTGATTTGTCCTTTAGTTTGCAAGGACACTATGATTCGTAATTAGAATACCAAAATACAACTTGTAAGGCAAGTATGTTTGTGATCTCTGCAGACCGTATCAACATCTTAGTCAAAACCTATGTTTGTTTAATGACTGTGGTACGTAAAAAACTAAGAACTGCCATACGAGGTTAGACTAAAGGTCCATGTAGCACAAAATGTTGTATATTCAAATAGAAATTAGCACTGGGTGCTGAAGAAGCAGCATCTGTAGAGTCAGTGCTGCCCTTGCTCTACCCTCCTAGCTTCTGGTGATCAGCAGTTTAAAGGGTATAAAGGGATCTATCCTCCAAGAAGCTGTTTCACCATTCTTTGAAACCATTTACAGTTCTGACTTCCACAACATCCCATGGCAATGAGTTCCAAGATTTAAATACTGTGAAGAAGTACTTCCTCTGTCTCAGCCATTTGCCTAATCATTTCATTTGCTGCATGCCCTTTCTTGTGCAATGAGAAATAGCATTCATCACTGGGTTAACTAACCATCCCCTTTTCCATAGCATTCCTATCTTCCTCGATCACTTCTTCTGCCAGCCAGAAAGTTAGCATAAGGTGTCTTGTCACTGACAGCCATTCCGTACCACGCAACACCTTGGTGGCCATTCTCTGCATTATTTCCAGTTCTATGGCCTTCCTGAAGTGCAGGACTTCAGATGGAGTTCGGGACTGATGTGGAAGCATAATGGTATCCCACAGTGACAAGACGGTGATCATCTTCCATTTCATTCTCAATTGCTTTTTTAAATAACACCCCAAATTCTCTTTTTGCTTGAGGTTTACCTCTGATAAGCAGTAGTCTGGTCCCATGGACCAGACACCCATCAGGAGCTAGAACACATTTTCTGGTTTAGTTTCATCCGAAGGGAGGGTGGTCACTGCTCTCCAAGAGAATCCTGTGATGCAGAGGGTGGTGCGGTAATGGGGATCACAGGGAGAATCACTTCAAAAGCATGCACCTGATCCAAATGAAAATACAAACATAAACACACCCAAAAACTTTCCACAATGATTCCAAGATCTCTCCTGAATTGTAACAGCTTCTTCAGGGCTCATTGTTATGCATGTATAGTCAGGATTATCTTTCCTTTGATCATCAGCTTGCATTTATAAACACTGTATTTCAGCTGCTCTCATCCAGCTCTTCACTGTCAACCTTTCTCTTGACAATGTTAATAACAATCTATAAATTATCAGCAGTACCTGCAATTCTTTTCAAATATTTGACAATCCTGTTGAATGACACAGGTCCCAGTACTGATGTCTGGACACTCTCCCGTAACTACCCTTCATTGCTTCCTCTCTGTGAACCAGGTAGTCTAAGAGATGACCAATGCTTCTGGACCACAGCTTTGGTCCACCCGTAGCCGCTCCTGTGGGATCTCACCAGAAGGTTTTATGAAAATCCATTTATACCAGCCAGAGCAATGCTTATCCACATACCGACTGAGTCCTGTGAGATATGACTTTCCTCTAAAAATTCATGTTAACTCTTTTCCAAACCAAGACATGTTCACATATATCTGCTGATTCTATTTCTTCTTATAGGTGCTACTGATTTGCGTGCAATGGAGCTCAGACTTAGTGGTGTGTAGTCCCTTGTATCCCTTCTTAATCCACTGGGTGCTGAGCACATGTAAGTGATTACATTATTGTAAGATGATTTCAAATAAACCCCACAAAATCTAAATAAATGCAGCGAAGTGCCTTATGGAAGAAAATATCCTCATTATTCCTGTTTTGCCCCTCTGAAGGAATGGTCTGCAAGTTTTGTAGGTGGTCTATAAGAAATCTAGCAAAGCCCAAGTGGGGCAACTGCTGTTTTCAAAGAAAAGTGTCCTTTTGACAGAAGTTTTCAATACTGTTTTTGCTTTAGTGTTCTGTTGTAGTCTACTGATCCCGTTGCTACCATTTACAATTCTGCAAGAGTCCACCTATTTCCCCTTCTTTGGAAAGCCACAACAAGAACCATTTTTTCCTACACAGGTCAATCATATCAACCTGTTGTGAAAGTTTTGAGAGACCTAATAGATTTGCTACAGTATTTTATATTATGACTGATAGCGAGATAGTATTGAAGTAGTATTGGAATATACATTTTCTCTGTGTAATCAAAGAAAAGAGATTGAAGTGTATTTCCCTTCAGCTTTGCAATGTTACCAGTCTGAAGTTTTGATAATAAACAAAGAGTGTGACGTTGTTATTCAACAGGCCAAAAGGACGATTTTCCTTTTGCCAAAACAGAATAGTCTTATTTGCATGAATGTAAAGCAAGCCAGCCTTCACACATCCCACTATTAGTTGCCCTACATTGCACATATTTCACTTTAAATTGTTTGACATATTATAGTGTTCTAGTAGTTTAAACTCAAGGAACAGTTAATTATTTAATTAATCTTTTTTTTTTTTTTTTTGCCAGTGTCATAAAATGTGCTGCAGAAATGGTCTGAAAAATACATGGGCAAGGAAAAACAACAAAAGGGGACTGCACTGATGAAAATGTACACAGCCAAGAAACTGTAATACTGTTAAAAGTCAAATGAATGGACAAAGAAATGCTATTTAGAGCATAGCTGGCCACCACAATTACTCCATTGATTTAAAAAAAATAATTAGCCAATTTCTTTCAATATTAGGCCACATTTAAATTTTGCCATTATTTGAACTGTCTCTCTCTAAATATATCAACTTTCAGAAATAATTCCTAAGCAATGAGTTTATTGCTGGATTTTAATTTTGAATCAAAGACCAACCCAAAGTAAAGCACTGCATTTGTTGTTCAGAAAGCGCTACAAAAATTTAGGTCATTTTAATCTTCAGATAAGTAGGAACGCTGAACCCCGACAATGAAGGGAAGCATCTTCAGTTCAGTGCCTTTGGTGGTGGGAAAATCTTCATGGCATGTTTAGGCTTTAGAGCGCGATGCAGAGTGTATTTTGAGTAGCGTTTCCAAGCAAGGAGAATGCTTATGGCATGTACCTCGAGATAAACTACACTTGATCCGGATAAAACACTTCCTCAGGATTGTAACAAAATGGTAACATGGATAAGAAATCAATTGGTTTTCAGTATCCCAAAATATTCCAAGGAGTTTACAATGTAATGAGGAAGTTGTAATCGTAACAGAGTGACGTTGTAGGTAAACAAGCCAGTCATTATGTGCATTGTAATGTTCCATATGCAGCTCTAGGCTGGAATTTCTTAGTAAGATAATGAATATTGCCAGAGTTATCCAGTTAGGCTTTTGAAACTTGCTCCATATCTTTAATTTAGAGAACTACAAAACCCAGCAGAGGGACCTCAGGTTAACTCTTTGTTATTGGCTTTATACCTCAGTTTAATCTCTTGTCCAGATGATTGCCCAGTTTGGGATTGAAGAATACTGTCTGCGCTGCAAATCGCACTCGGTTTGGAATAGAGTTCTGAGAACTTTCATCAGGCAGCAAGATTTCTAGATTTCTACCAACTGAGGGTACTATTGGTCACAGGTTACTTTATTTTGAGGATAGTCGTCTTCTAAAATCTGATTCTGACCACAGATCAATGCCAATATATAGAGAAACAGACGATTCTTCAAAACAGTTAAGAAGGCTTTTCTACTAAAAGGAAATGAGGTGTTACAGATTAGCTGGTGGGAACAAGCCCAGCATTACTGAAGTCAGCACTGCACCCATAGCTCGCCGCTCTAAGGAGCAGGCACTGAACTCTGTGCCACACTCCCCAGATCCTACTTCAAGCCACTGTTTTCTGCTTGTGAAACCAGCCTTGTTCCTTCAGCGTGGAACTGTTATATCAATAAAGAGGTTGATTTAAGTTGAGAAATAATGTTTATGTAAATACACCATCTTCTTGCGAGTCACCTCTGTCTTAGAAGATACACATGTGAAATACCTTAAAAATAGATTTCTGCTTTCCAGATCGATAAGCAGGTTTAAGTATGTGTCTCTCCTAAATAGGGACTCCATTGAAAGAGATGCAAGATGGAAAGCTGTAATGCTCAAAAACTTCCATTGCCTCATTCCTAGATTGTTTTCTAAACTCTACATCTGCAAGCCAAACCTAGCATCCAAAAGTTCAGCAGTGCTCTCTCCGATTTGCGTGTCTCCACATGTAACAAAGATTCAGTGCCAGTATTATCTTCAAGTTTTAACTTTGCTGGTACCTGAATGCAGGTAAAAATGGGAGATGTTGCAACTCATCTGGAAACACATTATCTTTCTGGTGGATCACGTGAGCTAAAATAAACTGCAGCTCATTCTTACACAGCTGCATAAACAGGTGAAGATTTAATTGAAAGCTGCCACTACGGTGGACAAGCTTCCCATCTATGGGCACTGTAGCATGTCAGTGAGAAGATGCCATTTTTTACAACGTCACTTTTTCACAAAGAGCAACGCTCTAATGCAAAACCTGCTGAGTTTTAAGGACTCCAGAAATATATGCATGTGAGAGTCCCCTTCAAAGATTTAGCTATAATCTTTAGATCACTTACCTAAGGTGGTGTAATGTAATCTGACTCAATGTTAAAATAAGACTTTGGATTTCAACATCATCGTCGCTGAATGTCTAATTGTGTTCATTGTATATAACCCCTCAAAATATTAAATAAAAAAGAAAAGCATCAAAGTCAGCTTCATGAGCATCTCTATGATACTGATAACTGATTCATATATACATCAGTAAAGTGGAATTTTATGGCAGTAAATGGGATGCTCTGTGCTAGGAAAAATAAAGTTAGGTGCACCGTTCATATTGAATTTTTTTTCGCCTCTAAAGCCACCCCATACAATTCTACTACCAGAGCCTTTGTAAGAGAACTCTTTGGGTTCATAAATGTGACAGCCAATTTATCTCTCTGTACATGGAAAATACAAAATATTACCTCAAATTACTGACAACAACTTTAATGTCAATCAACAAACTTGGTATTTAAGAGTAAATACATTGCCCTTTCTGTTTGTTACCAAAATTCAGGAGGACTTCCTATCAACGCATCCAACAGTGTATTTGAATCATGAAGCACAATAGGGCTGCCTGACTGAAGGCCGCTGTGAATACCATTTTGTTTGTCCTTAATTTTCAGTTTGTTATTTCTAAGGAATATGCGCCATAGGTCTTTAATCTTTAAAAGGTTACCTCTTATGAGAAAAAAAAAAAAAGGAATATCCCATCACTCTTTCACCCACTCAGAAAAGCTTGAAGTCTTAAGCACATGGAAATCAAGCAAAGCCAAACTAGTATTTTATATAGCCTGAGAATTACCCTAAAATATATACAACATTCCTTACTGTTAAAGGAAAAAAATATTTATTAAAAAAATACTTCTATCATATAAAGGAAATAACTCTTTTGATGTAAAGTCTTGGTTCTAATACACAAATCTAGAACTGACTACCAGTAAACACAGAATTCCCAATGGATGTTGTTCTGCTTCTAGAATAAATTTGTACCAGTTTCACAGTCCTACAAGAAATATACCAGGAGGTATTTCAGGTGTCTAGAAGCCATTTCTAACTAGAAAAAGGCATGTAGTTAGCCAAACGCTGAGGTTATGTTGTCTGCCATCTAATTTTGCTTCAATATAAAGATATTAATTGAATTTATCTTTGCATTTAAAAGGTTGAAAAGCCTTTTAAAATAACACAACAGTAGAAAATGAACCAACTGACAGAATAAATATACACATCTATTTACAAAACTTAAAATTTTATACTGAAGTTTCTTGAGTGCCACCAAAATATGAGAAGTTAGTAGAGGTAATATACACTGTATTTTTTAATGTGCTTTATCATGGCTCTTAGATCATGACTGGCTTTAATAAAAATAATTTTGCAGCCAGTATTAAATACTTCCAATTGTAGAGGTGATTATTGTCTTATTTGCTGAAGTTCAGGAAGAATCCCTGGAGGACTCAGATATTACTAATGGAGTGAAGGAGGAATCAGGAGCAGAGTATACCTTTGGAATGTCACCATGAGCCCCAAATTATTTATTTACACCAATAGTCCCAATGTATTTCAAGGTAAAATCCTGTAACTGTTTAATGGTCATCCTGCCTTCCACAGAATGTTTTTCTTGTTCAGGAGGACAAAGAAGCATGCTCTATCCATGCAAGAACGGAGGTGTCAGCTCTTAAGGCACAAAGGACTCTATCTCACATGTGAACTGGTGTGGGACATCACAGCTGTGAGAGCTTCTTTCTAATGAGTCCCTTTGATGTGGTTGGTTTTCTGGGATGGGAAGGAGCAAGGAGTCAACGTCAAGTTGTAAATGAAGCTACTACCATCCACACACTTGCTACCTACTAGGCATACCAACTCTTCAGCGTTCTAGCCATTTCTTTTGACCTCCATCATGGAGAACTTCACAGTGGAGATGCAAAACGTAGATGGATTGATAATGCAAGCCCTGCATGTACTTTTCCCCCATATGTCCGACACATAGATGAAGATTTTACACCACGACCAGCTGAGAAGGTCATATTCCAAACACCTCACACGACAAGGAATGAACAGGTGTACTTCCACTCACCTGTTCTGGTGGATACAACTCTTCCATGTTATACAATGATAAGCAAAAGTAGTTCAAATGGAGTAACAAAGAAAGGAAGTGATTCAGAGGCTTTGAACAACAGTACTAACAATTCACATTCATCCATGCAAACGCCTCCAAAGCGGCTGGTCCTAAAACCCACCGTGAACCGGGTTATAACTCTGCTCTCTCACAGAACGCCTCTGTGCCAGGTTACTACGTGAGCAGCATCACCCGTGTGCCACACAGCAGCACTCAGTGCACAGCCCGCATCCAACTGCCAAACATCATCATCTGATACTAACACAAAGATCCTAAAAAAGCAGAATTTTTAAATGATGAGCAGGAGCTAAACCAGCATGGCCGCCATTAGCCTAAGAGGTACTAGTTTTATTTCTTTCCAAAACTAATCCAAACATCTGAAGATAACTTAGACAAGACCAGGCACAGATCCTCTACGCACCCCAGAAGTTAACAACAGAAAATCACATCACTAACTTTTTCAGGTCAAAGTTATTCTTCACAGAACTCCCACTGGCTATGCTGGAGTCACAACCGCAATACAGTTGACATGGAATGTCCTTAAAACTGCAAAGTAACGCGACAGTGCAAAATGGTGGGGAAAAGGCCAACGACAGTATTCAAATCATCATGTACTTCTGATAAATTAGCACCACGTAGGAGAGCGTAAGTGCTGTTCACTTGAAAGGAGGTCTGTGTCACGCTCAGCAAAATGAAGTAATAACAGAGCAATGTCATCCCTCAACTAACTATGACCTTTGTTAAAGACTTTGAAAAACCATGACAAAGTAAAAACTGTCTACATGAAACCTGACAGATCCTCCACTTCTTGCACTTAAGACCCCACAGCTGATCGTCAAGATCATCAAACAGAGAGTAACTCCTCAAGAGCATCAAAGGGAGAGTAAGCCCACCCATGGCCAACAAACCGCGGCAGCAGTCCCACACCCAAGCACACCCTGATGGTTGAGCAGCGCCTAATCATTGGCACGCAGTTCCAGCTGGAAGGCGAGCGTTTCTGTCCTAGCCCTTAAACTGTGCACTCCAGACAACCACAACACAAACGGCCATTTCACCGGGAAACGCGGAGCCTGGGGAGGTGCCCCACGCCAAGAAGTGTAGGGCATCCCGTCTTGTTTGGTTGTTAGATGGCAGACTTCCACCCTGGTTCCACTTACCGGAGCTGGATATTTAGAACGCCCGAGTCCAGCCTTTCTTATTTTTAATTTCTGCCTTTCTCCCTTCTTCTCCCTTGGCAGGGGAAGAGTGGCTAGACTTGTTCTCAGTTTGGGCATTAGAACTGGGTGCCTGAGGTCAAAATTTGGCTGGGTCTCGCCGACTGCCTGCCAGCTCCCTTTTCTCCCTCCCACCCCCCGACCTGGAAAACCGGGCGGCCCTCGCCCGATGCATCGCGGCCGGGGAGAGGGCGGGGGGGGAACGACACCCCCTCACCACAATCCCCC